>PITA01005824.1:0-106565 GCA_004023965.1 Spilogale gracilis
TCTCTTCTTGGCTTATTTCACTCAGCATAATCTCTTCCAGTCCAGTCCATGTTGCTACAAAAGTTGGATACTCATCCTTTCTGATGGAGGCATAGTATTCCATTGTATATATGTACCACACCTTCTTTATCCATTCATCTGTTGATGGGCACCTTGGCTCTTTCCACAGTTTGGCGATTGTGGCCATAGCTGCGATGAAATTGGTGTACATATGGCCTTTCTTTTCACTATATCTGTATCTTTGGGGTAAATGCCCGGTAGTGCAATTGCAGGGTCATAGGGTAGCTCTATTTTTAATTTTTTAAGGAATCTCCATGCTGTTTTCCAAAGTGGCTGTACCAGTTTACATTCCCACCAATAGTGTAAGAGAGTTCCCCTTTCTCCACAGCCTCTCCAACACTTGTTTCCTGTTTTGTTAATTTAGGCCATTCTGACTGGTGCAAGGTGGTATCTCAGTGTGGTTTTGATTTTAATTTCCCTGATAGCTAGTGACGCTGAACATTTTTTCATGTGTCTGTTAGCCGTTTGTATATCTTCTATGGAGAAGTGCCTCTTCATGTCTCTTGCCCATTTTTTGATGTGTTCATCTTCTTTTTCGATGTTGAGTTTGAGTAGTTCTTTATAGATCTTGGATACCAGTCCTTTGTCTGTAGTGTCATTTGCAAATATCTTCTCCCATTATGTGGGTTGCCTCTTTGTTTTGTTGATTGTTTCCTTTGCTGTACAGAAGCTTTTTATTTTGATGAAGTCCCAGAAGTTCATTTTCGCTTTTGTCTCCTTTGCCTTTGGAGACGTGTCTTGAAAGAAGTTGCTGTGGCCGATGTCAAAGAGGTTATTGCCTATGTTCTCTTCCAGGATTTTGATGGATTCCTGCCTCATGTTGAGGTCTTTCATCCATTTTGAGTTTGCCTTTGGGTGTGGTGTAAGCGAATGGTCTAGTTTCATTCTTCTATATGTAGCTGTCCAATTTTCCCAGCACCATTTATTGAAGAGACTGTCTTTTTTCTACTGGATATTTTTTCCTGCTTTGTCAAAGATGATTTGACCATAGATTTGTGGGTCCATATGTGGGCTCTCCACTCTGTTCCACTGGTCTATTTCTCTGCTTTTGTCCAGTTTGTAACTTTAAATACATCATCATTTGGGCAATTATGCCTTGATAAGACAAAAATAAATTTAGTCCATTTCCCTCATTTTAGAAAGATAGACATGAAGGACAAGAGAGATGTTAGGAGACTGAAACTGAAAATAATTACAAAAAAGACACATGAAATATTTGTAAACCGCATGGATGATAAAGGGTTAATATCAAAATAAACTGGATACATCGCTATTCTTCAGTGAATGGAGGGATGAGACTCTCAAACATATTGGAGGTTCACCCACATCATCCATTTCCTTCCTCCACTACAACAAAAAATGGAGAAGTGATTTTCAGTAACTGGCATCTCCGATAGGCTTTAGCACTTAAATCTTGTGCTATTCTACTGCCCTCTGCTGGATGTATGTGATACTTGTAACCTCAAAACTAGTTCTAGAGTGGTAGCAGTAGTGATCATTATCATACTAGTGGCAGCATTAAAGGTCAAGCACTGTGCTAAGTGCTTTACATGTACTATCTTATTCAATCCTCTTAATTATTCTATGACGAGAAAATACAATTCTTATAGGTGAGGAACGTGGAGGTTCAAAGACAAGCAAATTGACTAAGTTTACACAACTAAAGTAAGGGAACTGGGAATTAAATACTAATTCTAGAGCGCTGTTCTTAGCTATCTCCTGTTTACTAAAATATAAACTTTCATGCTACCAACTGTATTGGAGATAAATCTGGAAAGACATTATCATTTGAGACCTGTTGATTCACTGATTAATAATGGAATCAAGAAAACGACTATTCTAAAAAGCCCAAATAAATATCTTCCAGTTTTTCCCTCTCAAGCCCTAAAATTATTCAAAAAGGAAAAGCTGACTCAATTAAGAGCAGGACAAAGCATTTCCTATGGCTTTTCAAAGTGTAATCCATGATTCTCCTGCATTAGAATCATGTGAGTTGCTCGTTCAATATGCAGAATCCCAGGAACCAGGGTGTACTGGGGAGGTAGAGAGGATAGGACCTGTTACTGAGACATGGCGTATTATGTACGACTATGTAGGGGTGGACAGAAAGAGGAACAGAAATGATACCTGGGATTTTTCACTTAGCAACTGGATTGGTAGTCATGACATTAACTGAGATGGAAGATTGGAAGAAGATAACGGGTTTTTATTGTCAGCAGCTCAGCTGTGGCAGTTGGTGTTTGTAGTGGATATATAACTGGGAATTTTGGCTTAGACATGTTAAGTATGTAATGTCTAATAGGTAGTCAAATAAAAATGGAAAACAGCAGAACTACAAAGGAAGTAAATGAGGCCCAATTTTTTGATTCAGAACTGTATTTAAGACCTATCCATGTTGTTTAATATTTATCTAATTGCTGTATAGTACCTTGGAACCCTTACCAATGAAAATGGCCAGATTGCAATCCAACTCCTATTACAATAAATAATATAGCAAAGGCATCCTCCCAACCATCTCCTATAAAATAATATATAGATTGGTCTCTGCCTTCAGTTCTTGACACAGGGATCCTAAAACTCCTAGAAATTCCTAAGTGGTAAGAACACTAAGGGCATTTTTTGTTCAACTGAGGTGATTCTGAGTGGGTTCTTGGTTGGCTGCTGGTCACCAGAAAGGACCAAGTCATGGTTAGGAGTTTGGAATTTTCAGTACCACACCTCATCCTCCAGAGAAGGGAGAGGAACTAGAAATAGAGTTGACTGATCATACCTATGTGAGCAAGGCTTCACAAAATCTCAACAGCAAAGGGTTCAGAGTTTTTAGTTGGCCGAACACATTCACACTAGGAGGGTGAGGCACCCCAACTCCGCAAGGACAAAAGCTCCTGTGCTCAGGACGCTCCCAGACCTTGCCCTATGGATCTCATCTGGCTGTTCATCTGCTCCTTTAATAAACCAGTAAACGTTAAGTGTTTCTCTGAGTTCTGTGAACTCTTCTAGCAAATTAACTGAATCTGAGGACATTGTGGGAAACTTCAATTTTTAACCAAATCAGATGTAAGTTGTAACCTAGGGACCAATCACTTGCTATTAGGATCTGAAGTAGGGTGGGCACAGTTTTGTGGGGCTGAGCCCTTAACCTGTCGGTCTGATACTATCTCCAGGGAGTGAGAATGGAGTTAAGTTGCAGGACACCCAACTGGTATCACAGAAAACTGTCTGGTTTGGGTAAAAACCTCTACACATTTGGTGACTAGAAGTAGAGCGTTCTACATGAGATACAGGTGGAAAACAGAGTTTGTCTTCTTATAAGGTCTTCTGCATCCATCCCTTTGATTATACACTCATGAGTGAGACATTCTTAGTTTGACGAGGCACTACCAGATTCTTTCCTAAAATGGCTGTACCAGTTTACCCTCCAGTAGGACACAGGGTTGGTTCTAATACCTTTACATGTCTTTGAATGCCTGTCATTATCCAACCAAATGTTTGCCAACTAAATAGGTATAAAGAAGCACCTTGTTTTAACACCTCTCTGGTAAATTTATCTTAATACACTTCTTAGCTTTGGGGTTTTTCTCCTACAAATTGCCCACTCATACATATTTTGTCTTTTCTAAAAAAATTAGAATTCCTGGCTGTGGACTTAGTCAATCTACAAGATGGCCCACAATGATCCTTGCCTCATGGCATTCACGTCTTTGTGCCGTTTCCTTCCACGCTGGGTGGATCTGTGTAACCAACTGGATGTTAAGGAAATTATAGTGTGTAAATTCTCAGGGTAGGTCATAAAAGATACTGTGGTTTCTAGTTTATTCCCTTAAATAACTTGCTCCAGGAGAAGCCTGTTGTCATGTCCTAAAGACATTCAAGGAAACTTGTGGAGAGGTCACAAGGTGAGAAAATAGCTACCAGCCAGCACCAACTTGCTGTCATCTGGCAAGTGAGTGAGTTGTCTTAGAAGTGGATCCTCCAGGACCTGAAGTCAAGTCTTCAAGTATCTGCAAACATGGCCAACATGCTGACTGCAGCATCATGAGACGCTGACCCAGAAATAGGGCTAAGTCATTTCCAAATTTCTAATCTATAGAGACTGTAAGAGATAATAAGTGCTTATTATTATGTCACCACATTTTGGGGTAATTTGTTATACAAAAGATTAGCTGACACCCTGATTGTTCTCTGTTGTAAATTTGTACGACTTCTAAAAAGATGAGCTCCCTGTCAGTTTTAGACTTTATAAATACCCTCGTCCAAACTACTGTTTGTCTATTAAATTTGTCTTGTTTTTTTAAAATAAATCCATAATTTGATACAGTAAAATTCATCTATTTTCTGCATTATGACTCATGCTGGGTAGGAAGAAGGGCTGGTGTTTAAGACTTCTACATCCTAGGTCACAAAGATATTTCTTACATTTTCTTCTAGAAAGTTTTTAATTTCACCCTGTATGGGTAGTTTTGGCCTACTTCTATACTCTCATCAGACCAGGTTTACCTCAATTTAGGCAGATGTAATTTTTTACTGTAAGAATATGCTCTCTTGTTTGGACGTAGAAAGAGTATAAATAATAAAAACAAAGCATTTTCCATCCAGTAGCTTAACAAGTAATAAACTTTACCTATGAACCAACTTACTAGAATCCCTTCTAACAAGTCTATTTTTCCTACTTACCTAATACTTTAGGAGAATTTAGGCTTAAGTTGCTTGATTGTCTCTCCTTACTGCAAACAGAAGTCCAAACCCTACAAAACAAACTACATTCTTTAAACAACTGAATTTTGCAGACTGCTCTGGGAGCTCTCAAGTCATTATCATGCTCATTTATTTCCAGGTTAAATCATTTATATGCAGATGTCAGAATAAACATTCCTCCACCACTCCACTTAACTGAATCTATCTTGAAATTGTTTTTTTAAAAAACAGAGACATTTGCCTCAAGCTGTAGAGACCTGGAAAAAGCATCTTATATCCTTGCAGCAAACCCCTCCCCCCCCTAAAAAACCAAAACAAAACTAGCTTCAGATTTAAGACTTTATGTAAATCCATAGGACACCTGAGATTGCAAAGGAAACAACAGATACAAAGTCTTCCCTTCAGGAAAAATGAGAGGTGACACAAGCCCCCCTGAGGTGGTAGAGCTGGTATAGCTGGCAAACATGAAGACAGACTCCAGAATTCAGAATACTGTGACCCCTTGGGGCCAAAGATACTGGGGGGAGTCCACATTGCCTCATAGGCTCTTCTTCCATGAACTCTACCTGGCACTCACAGAAAAGATCGGAAGGAGCCCTAGTAAGTGGAGCCCTAGTAAGTATCTGCTGTGGTGCAGACCCAGGGTAGAGGAACAGCAGCTCTGCACGAAGGGCAGAAACACCACCAAGATCTTTCCCCTCTATCTCCACTACAGAACAAAATTCCTTCAAGAATACAAGCTATCAAACTCAAAAATAAATAGCAGGTTAAGTATAAAGTAACTGAATCCGTATTTAAAATTTTCCAAAAACTCTCAAGGCCCAGATGGTTTCACAGGAAAATTCTAATTCTATAAAGTGTCTTCAAGAAAATAGAGAAGGAACACTTCTCAACTCGTATCATGAGGCAAACATTACTGTAAAACCAAAATCAAAGACACGAGAAGAAAACCACTGATAATAAACCTCACAAACACAGATGTAAAATTCATCAATAAATTTTCAGCAAACTGAATCCAGCAGTATATAAAAATAATACATGGTTCTGAGGAATGCAGGAGTTTCTTAATGATCAATGTAACCTCTATTACAGACATAATACAAAACATGATTGTTTCAAAAGACACAGAAGACATATATATGACCAAATCGAGCATTTATAATAAAAACGCAGCAAACTAGAGACAGAAGGGAGATTCCTTAACCTCTTAATAAAGGGCATATACAACTAACATCCTACTTAATGGTGAGAAACTGAGTGCTTTCTCTCAAAGATCAGTAATAGGTAAGGATGTCCACTCACATTACTCCTAATCAACACTGTACTGGAAATCCCACCCAGATGAATGAGTTAAGAAAAATATAAGATACATAGATTGGAAAGAAACAGTAAAACTATAATTGTAGAAGATACGACTATGTATGTAGAAAATCTAAAAGGACTTACACCTACCAACAGGAATTAAAAAATGTATTTGGTCAAGGATGCAGAACACATCATTATAAGAAAAGTCAGCTGTATTCCTATTACAAGCAAAAAACAATTGGAATTTGAAAATAAGAAACCTAGCAGACACCACCTTAACCAACTGCTTCCTAACATAATGGAAAGGAGAAAGGCACCCCTACTCTGTAGCATTCTCCTCCCTCAATTTTTTTTTGAAGATTTTATTTGTCAGAAAGAGAGAGTGCTTGCACAAGCCGGGGAGTGGCAGGCAGAGGGAAAAGCAAGCTCCCCGCTGAGCAAGGAGTTGATGTGGGACTTAATATCAAGATTTGGGGATCATGACCTGAGCTGAAGGCAGATGCTTATCTGACTGAGCCACCCAGGCATCCCTTTTCTCAAAATTTTTAACCTCAGTCTAATCATGAAAAACATCAGGTATATCCAAATTGAGGGACATGGTACAAAATTTCTGATCTTTACTCTTCAAAAGTATCAAGGTCATGAAAGACAAAGACACAAACTATCACAGATTGGAAGGGACTAAGGCATGACAACTAATGCAATGTAGTATCCTGGATTGGGTTCCAGAGCAGAAAAAAAGGCATTAAGTGGGAAAACTGACGGAATGTGAATAAAATATGCAAAGTATGGTATCAGTGTTAATTTCTTAGTTTTGATAAACATATCTTGGTTATGTAAGATATTAACATGAGAGGAAGCCAAAGGAAGGGTATACAGGACTTGTGATAATTCTGTAAATATCAAATTATCTCAAAAGAAAAAGTTAAAAATAGAAAAAAAAAGATTACCATTTGCTACTATTTATACAAATCAGATGCTTAAGAATATCATGAAGCTAATATAAAAAGTAAACTGGTTGCAAAGTCTTCTAAGATTGTCATCCATAATCTGAATTTCAATCAATCAAAACTCACTGTTGTCATAAAACTCCTATGAACTTATAAAAACACATTTATCTCCTTAACAAATCTATTTTTGCTGTATGCATTCAAGATCCCTACAAAGATTTCAATTGGAAAAAACATCTGAAACTTGAAGGGTCTGACCAGCAAAATTATTTATGCTACCCAGTAGTGACAGAGATAAATATGACTGGTAACTTAAAAAGATTTGAGGTTGTTGTTTGCACTTTTGATAAGATTTAACAGGGAAAAAAATGTGGACCATGTGATAATATCTAATAATGGACATCATTTAAACTGAAGGTATTCAAAAATAGAATATATCAGTAAAATTATTAGTTTGGAAGATTAAACTAAGAAAGGAAAAGAGCTTATTGGCTTTATGAGCAAGCAGGACACCTGAAGTATATTAGAGGATGATGCCCATGTTTGTATCCCCATATTATACCATATCAGATAGCACTTAATACTTCCAAGTCATTATCTCTATTATAGAGACATCCTTGAAATACAAGAACTGAACTACAATTGGAAAAAGGAGAAAAGTAAAGGGGCAATGAAAGTAAGCAGTACATTCTTGAATGATGGGGAGAGAGAAAAAAAAAAAACCCGGAGGTTCCTTAAAGGTGAGGTTAGCCACTCCATTATGTGCAGAATGGAAAGAACAAGGACAAGAGGCAATGAATAAAGAGAATGTCCTAATAGGCACGTGGCCTTACTCCTTGGCTGTCCTACAATAGAATGCATTTGACCTTTCTGAACTCCTACATCCAGATCTACACACTGAAATAATACAATAAAAAGATCCTTTTAAAGACTAATATTCTACCATGCAATCACAATAGGAGAAATATTCCTGAATCTTTTAGTAAGTTATTTTCGTGGTATCAACTTACTAAAACAACCAGGAAACAAGGTAAGTATTAGTACACTTCCTGCCACACAGTAAGTGCTTCATAAATATCAGCCATTAGCAGTAGGAGACTTGGGAAGAGGGGAGGAGACGGAAAATAAAAAGAACAAAGAGGAAGAGAAAGGGAAGGTGTATCTAGCCTGCAGTATATTTTAGTCCTAGTTCACACTATTACAACACATTTAATGCCCTCCTCATAAATGTGAACCAAAAATACTCTTTTATCCTACCATAGGCGATACTTCATTTCCAGAGTTCTTATTTAAAGAAAATACTGTTACTGCCTTTTGATAAGAAGCAAGAAAAACAGTCTCTTTACACTCATTTTTATTAAATAAATAAGTCTGGTAGTGGAACTTTTTTTTTAATGCATAAACATATAAGTCCCTTTATTAGAGAAATTGTACATGTTGGTGAATATGGTCAATGGTCACATCTATGGGTTAATTGTTTAAAAATCAGAAACAATAATTAGGATAGACTCTATGCTTTCTTCGTTACATTGTGAAGTGTCTTGTGTAGTCATATTCTATTGTTGGAATGACAGCTTGTACAAACTTCAAGAAAATTAGAAGATACCTAAAGGTCTTTAGCTAAGGAAAACAGACTGGTAATGGTACTATTTAAGCTAACATTGTAATTATCCTTATTAAGCAATGATTTCTCAGGAAAATATGTAAGACAAAAATCTTAAATCAAGTATATTAAGGAAATTCACTCATGCAAGTCTGTGTCTATCCAACATGAGGGTCTCTATGACTTTAAGACTGCTCGGTCCATTCCCATTTGATATTTTAATGTGGATGTGAATGAGTTCACAGGACCCACTTATTCTGATATGAAAATAAGGACAAGGTTGTTTATATTTAAATGAGTGGCAGATGGTTCCTTTACTGCCTGTTAGTTTGCTAGGGTATATTAGAAAATAAGGCAGGTAAAAAATATAAAAGCACTGAAGCAAAAAAAAATTAAAGTGGAAACCTTTTGTAAGGACTGATTCAAAGTTGGTTCATGTACATAAACTTGGAAGACTCTGTGTTTAATAATGGCTTATCAATTCCCCCAATAAGCATTAAGCTCTTAATATTTCCTAACACAGTGGAACATGGGAAAAAATACAGGATTCTATTAGAGGCAGTCCATTGTAACTATAATGTCTTCCAAGCTGCGACCTAGCCTCCAATACAGAGATGAATGCTCCAGTTATGTATCATACAGTTTCAAGACTTAATCTGGTCCAGTGTCAAATAGGACCCATGTTCCCCTGAGGAACACACTTTATTACCAATTCTTTAGTTATCTGTAATTCCAAGACAGGGGTGAGTGGCATGAACTATCAAAAGTAACATCAATCTAGCACTAATTAATACAAATTATTTGGTATCTAACTCGTTGATTGTGGCTGCTTTTGATGAATCCATGCTATGGGTAAATGTACTTCAGGATCTAGTAGTTTACTTCATTTCCTCTTGTCAACCACAGAGAACTAAGTAGGAAAATCATAGAAAGACATAAGAAAGGTGCTTTTATCTGAAGAAAAATAAAAATACTATATTTTAAGAATGTCTAAAATATACTTTATGTGCTTTACTTTTTAATTAACCTATTTGTTAAGCTGAATTCTTTGCTTCAGAAACCTCAGAATAAAACAACGTAAGTTTACTTTTACCTGAGGGAAGCACATTTTTTATAACAGTTAAATTGGAAATATACTTAGGGAAAAGATACTCATGTGTTATCCTCTAAATTAGTAGGTTACTCTTCTTTCATCAATAAATTATGCCCACTGAGTTTCTTTCCCATTGAAAGCAATGGTTTTATATTCACATGCTCTTAGCCATTGCCTCTTGGGCAAACAAAAGCAACCGGCAAGCTGCTGCCTAGAAAAGTACATAGTGACCTGAGGCTCTGTAACAAGGCAGAGCTGACTGGTACACACAGGGACATGTGCTAACCAACTGAACAAAGCAGAACTATCACAACGTAACATTTTCCAAATAAAGACTCCTGCTAAGACTTATACATATGAGGGGCTAAAACAAGTTATAGGTACTGTGGCACTAATGCTGTACCAATATTTCCCAAAGAGGATAAAAAAAACCTTAGGAGCCATATACAGGTAAGGATACATATGAACACCGAGTTCTCCCCCTCCTTCTGCAACAGTCTCAATAATTTTCTTCATCACCTCAGCATGCCTAAAAGCAAAAGAACAAATAAATCTTATTAGCATAGATCAATTAGATCAAAATAGGAAAAGCAAGTTTTTGTGAAGAAATCTACCTTATTAGTGTCAGTGATTTAATTTTAACAAAATAGTTATAAAATATTCTCCTCCCTACTTCCCAACAAGTCAGGTTGTTGAGTCACATACACTATTTTATTGGAACACAGGCTAAATTTTAAAAGCTATGGTAGTCAAAACACAATAGCACTAGTTAGTTTTCCTAGGGGTGGAAAGATTTGGGGAGGTTAATGTAGCAGAAAGCCAGAGAAAGGGAAAATCATGACAGGTTATAATTGCAGAGCAAGGGCTGTCTGCTCTAAGAAACAAACAAGAATCAGACCAGGAAAATTCAAAAAAGCTACAAGGTAACAGCTAACTAAAAAAACAAACACACTTTTAATGCTGTGATTTTGACTATTCAAATATTTAGCACAGAATAAGCCAAAATTGCTTTTTAAAAAAGCTAACTTGGGGTGCCTGGGTGGCTCAGTGGGTTAAAGTCTCTGCCTTCAGCTCAGGTCATGATCTCAGGGTCCTAGGATCAATGCCCTCATTGGGCTCTCTGCTCAGCAGGGAGCCTGTTTCCTCCCAGCTCTGATCTCTCTGCCTGCCTCTCTGCCTACTTATGATCTCTCTCTGTGCCAAATAAATAAATAAAATCTTTTTATTTTTTAAAACTAACTTGGTTAGAGTCAATAAGCTTATATATTTTTCTTTGTCATAATGCATATTATAAAATTTACCTGATTTTTTTTTTTTTTAATTTGAGAGTGAGAATGCACAAGAGCATGGTGGTGGGTGAGGGAGGGGGAAAAGCAGACTCCCCACTGAGCAAGGAGCCTGACACAGAGTTTGATCCCAGGACTCTGATCATGACCTAAGCTGAAGGCAAATGTTTAACTGACTGCACCACCCAGGCACCATCTGCTTCTATTTAGAAATAATTTTGGGGGGGCGCCTGGGTGGCTCAGTGGGTTAAAGCCTCCGCCTTCAGCTCACGTCATGATCTCAGGGTCCTGGGATCAAGGCCCATGTAGGGCTCTCTGCTCAGTGGGGAGCCTGCCTCCTCCTCTCTCTCTGCCTGCCTCTCTGCCCACTTGTGATCTCTCTGTCAAATAAATAAATAAAATCTTAAAAAAAAAAGTTTATCTGAAGTTTTCGTCCAATTCACAAATCTCTGCAGTCAACTAGTGTCTTTCCTCTGCTAAAGAAAAATGGTATCAAAGTACTGCCTAAGTATATGAACTGAGAAAAAGGAAGCGCATAAAGAATGATCTTTTAAGATATATTCTGGCTTAAATAATGCTGCTTCAATTTTTATGAATATAAACTTAATAACAGAGGGAGTCAACTTAGAAGATGAGAGTAAATGTATGAGCTCTGAGAATCCAAAAACATAACCTTAGATGGCCCATGGCAAGGCCTAAAATGTACTTGAAACCTCACTACAGACTCCCAACTTTTTGCCTTATTTACATTACAGTACATAACAGTTAGTAAAATGTTTAACATTAATTACCAGTTAAACCTTTTATTTCTTTTCTAGACTAAAATTTACACCCAAGAGAGAGACATGCCTCAGTTTGAAAAGCACTGTTCTAAAACTTCAAACCACCACAGAAGCAGACAAAACAAAATGAGAACCTTCTAGATAATACAAAACTAAAACTAACGGCTCTTGAATTATTTTTCAGTTAGCAATATTAACAACTCTTGACATAAAGAACTGGAAAAATGACTTAGGCTTTCTATATGATAAAGTCTGAGAATCAAGAGGCTGCAAAAAATGAGAAGAAAATATTAAAGAATTTTTAAAAACTAGAATGTTGCATCTAATTAATCAATGGAATACCAAACTTTTCATCTCAAAAATATTGTTACCAGAATTTCTCAATGTTCTCTGAAAGCAACCCTTTAGAAATAAATGAACAAATCATGCATACAGACTCAGTATAGCCATTTGGCCATGAAAAAACATAATGATACATAATGAATATTCTTAATGAATTAAAGTTGTCTTAGTAAATTATTCTTAATGAATTAAACTTAAAATAAATTCGTGACTTTTTCCTTTTTCTTATATATTTTAGCATAAGAACATTTCTAACAAAGACGAAAGAGAACTGTATTCGCTTGTTACATTTTTTCTATTAGGGCACTTTGCTAACGATTCCCAAGTAATAAATCCATGAAGTACACACAACATGCACACGCACATACACACACAAACACACACACCTGCATGGGTGAACTGAACACATAGGAGGTGGTGGGAGATGAGGGTGATTTTCAATGGTCACTGTTTTCTTCACATGATCTTGACTGATGTCTTCATACATGTGTTCAACTGTTAAAGGCTGCCTTTGCTAAACAATAAAAAAAATGTTTTGATATCACTTTTTAAAAACTTTTAGACGTAAACTTCCATGTTTAAAATATATTTATCTCCACCTCCCATATCACTTGTAATACAGAATTCCAGACTATTTAGAATTACCAGACTATCTGGGGAAGAGTTTACAATCCGTCTGTATATCAGTGCTATGTGACTTCAGCCACCACATAATGCAGTAAAGGTCCCATAAAAAAAGCAAGTTCATGGCTGTCAAAACATTTTATAACTTTATAACTCATCTTTTGGGTCTACTTTGTTTCACTTTTTGTTTCCCATTCATAGTCCTAAGAATGTCAGGTTAAAACAAGTTAATTTTATTTCAGTTATCCTTTAATTCAATTAATGAGTTACAAAAAAAGTTTTCTGTCTTAAAGAAAAAAACACATGCCAATATGACCATTCTGTAAATGCTTTGTATAGTCACAAATGTAATACCCAAATATTTAATACAACAAACTAAGTTCAATTTCCCTTATATTTTGAAGGAATAAACCTCAGGGACCAAGTGATAAATGTAACAGCTTATTTCTATTTGATTCTTAGCACTGTTCTTGTCACACTGAATAATTCATAGTTCCTTCAAAGTAAGAATCAAGTTCAATATTAATCACTAAATTTTAAAACAAATGATTTCTAATTTAAAAGGCCACAATATATACCCATAGAGCTAACGATAAAAGAATTAAATCCAACAATTTAAAACATTTAAAATAAAATATATTTTCTGTTTTTACCTCATCATAGCCAAACAACCATAGACGTGGTGTCTGGTAATATTTATCATAAGTGATATAAAGGTCATAAGTTCTTGTTTGCAAAATAGCATCTTCACCTCCAGCATCAGTTTTAGTTTTACAAGCTTCTATTTTCCTTGTGTCTAGAGTAGCCTGGCAATATGGGAAAAAATTTAAACCCATTAAAATCAGCATGAATGTGACAATTAAGCAAATATTTTTCCCACCTTATTTTTTTTTCAAAAACAAACAGAACTTAAAAGCCAAAGCTAAAACATTATATGCTATAACCAATACAAACATATAAATAGAAGTTTACTGGAAAGATCAAGATACTATTAGAAATACTAATTCTCATGTTTATTCACTAAAAGTTAACTAAAAACTCAATTTACAAACCTCATCTGTTTCCAACAATCCACTTTCTTCATATTCTGTTATAAAAAGCAACAAAAGATTAATCAAGTTCAAGAAAATTTCCTAAACCAAACTATATATAACTTCAGGGTATCATTCAAAATCTGGACTTTGGTTTTGTTTTTAACTAAGGATATCAAATAGGTATAAGGGACCTAATTACACACCTTCAAAGCAGCAGATTCTTTAACTGACGGAGCCAGAGAAAGTTAGCCTGCCAACGCCTGGTCCAAGCTACAGCCTATTAGCAATACTGTACAGCATAATGATACTATAGAATACTCAGCAACTCGATCACATACACAAGGCTATTTACATAACTGCATAAAATGCGCTGATTAAAATCATCACAGGCTTCCATGTTGTTGAATCAAGGGGTAAATTCTCAGTTTTCATTTTAACTTCTCTCTCACAGGGGCATCTGGGTAATTTAGTCCCACCTTCTTTCAATACTTTCCTTAGCTATTAAAATACTGTATTTTCCTGGCTTTGTCTCTCACCTCCCAGACTTCTCCTTTACTATCTTCTATGCTTGGTTCTTCCTCATCTTAACTTTTTTTAAACTCTACAGTAGCCAAGGGCTGTTTTTTGGACCCTGTCTTTTATCTATCCACATTGACGTCTTTGATGATTTCATGTAGTCTCAATGGCTTTAAATGCTAATAATTCCCAAATTTATCCCTGGCTACCCACTTGGATATTTATTTACTTATGGCTCTACTGGAATGACTAACGTAAGTCGCAACAGCATACATCCAGAACTGAACTCCCAAACTCCCCCTCCAAAGCTATTCTAGTCCTGTAATTTTCCTTATCTCAGTTAAGACACCTTTCCAAACACTGTCAAATATCCTTAGAGCCAGACTTGACTACTTGTCTCTCTCATGCTACTCTCCCTCAGCCGCAAATCCCTTTGACCCTCTCCTCAAAATACGTCCAGGACTTTGTTTCTCATCACTTTCAATATTACCACTTGAGCCTACATTATCACTTCTTGCCTAGATTATCAAAACAGCCTAACTATTGTCCCTAAACCTCTTCAACCTGTTCTAAATACAGCATTCACAGTGATTTTGTTAAAACATTATATCTCATTCTAAGTTCCTTTTCTACTTAGAAAAACCCTCTAATGGCTTCTCATCTCACGGAGTTAAAGCCAGGGCCCTACATGACCTGGTCCCAAGGTTATCTTGCTGACTCCATGCCTTATGGCTCTGCTTCTGCCCTTGCTCCTCTCTGAACACAGGGTATTTATTTTTTTAAAGTAAGTTCTACACCCAGTGTGGAGCCTGAACTCATGACCCTGAGATCAAGAGTCACATGCTCTAATGTCTGAGCCAGCCAGGTGCCCCGGCTCACAGTATTTTATATAAACGACACAAGCTCCTACCTTCAGGGCCTTTGCACAATTCCTCAGATATCCAAATAGCTTGCTCACTCACTTCCTGCTAGACTTTACTTAAAACTCATGTTCTCAATTAGGTTTTTCTTGACCAACCTATTTAAAATAACACTCATCCTTTCCCAAGACTCTCTGTCCCATCCCCATCCTTTATTTTTCTCCCTAAGACTTACAACCATCTAATATAGCATATATATTGCTAATCTATTGGGGTTTTTTTTGTATGTCTCCCATAACTAGAATATAATCTCCATAAGATCATGTCTACTGCTTTACTTCTAGCACCAAGAATAGTATCTGATACGTAGATTATATACTGTCTACAATGTTCATTGAAAGGAATGAAAATTGCCTCTTGTATTGTTGTTATATTACCTGCTACGGGATCAACACCGTTTTTTAAGCAGAATTCCAAATAAAGCAATTTTTCTTTAGCTCTATTCCAAGAGAAATGTAACAAACACACTAAAAGGCTGTTGGGTATTTAAGGCAGTCCCACAGCTTATACTCTAAAAACAGTGCTTTGCTTATAGTATTCTTCCTACCCTCCACCCCAGCTTGGGGAACTATACATAATTCAGACAGAAGGAATGCAAAAACTATTTGTATAAGAAGGCGGTGCTGACAATTTTAAGACATTCAGGTGCAATGAAAATAACATGTACTTTTGAAGTTCAGGAGATCTGGACTGGAGCTTTAGATATGAAGTTGATCACAGAGATGGTATGTAAGTTTGCTGTGAGCAATTTGGGTTATGAGTAATTCATTTTGATTTCATTAAAGAATGGGAGTTTATCATAAAAATAAGGACAAAACTCTTACTAGAATTCAGGAATAAATCGACACCTAGGTTTCATGAGGACTTAAAAGTAATTTAGGAAATGAAACTGAAAAGTACTTTAAGGGGCACCTGGGTGGCTCAGCTGGTTAAGTGTCTGCCTTTGGCTCTGATCATGATCCTAGGGTCCTGAGATATGATTGAGCCCCAAGTGTGGCTCCCTGCTCAGCGGGGAGCCTGCTTCTCCCTTTCCCTTTGTCCTTTCCCCTCGCTTGTATTCTTTCTCCCTCTCTAACAAACAAAAAAAAGAAAAGGTACTTTGAGTCAAGGCTACCCTGGCAATTTGGATATGCGTCACCTCCTCATCAGCAAACACCACTTGCTATAATGGTGCTTCACCTATATCTGGCACCATCTTCCACTTCTGCATGCTAAAGAACATTTCCGTCTCACCGTAAAGAAAGGAATATACAATACATCAGCAAACTCTGCTCTGAAATAGTTTTTAAGAATTAGCTTAAGAATCGGGGCACCTGGGTGGCTCAGTTGGTTAAGCGACTGCCTTCGGCTCAGGTCATGATCCTGGAGACCTGGGACCCAGCCCCGCATTGGGCTCCCTGCTCGGCAGGAAGCCTGATTCACCCTCTCTCACTCCTCCTGCTTGTGTTCCCTCTCTAGCTGTATTTCTCTGTCAAATAAATAAATAAAACCTACATATATATTAAAAAAAAAGGAATTAGCTTAAGAATCTATATTTTCAAACTTCTAACTGCACTAAAGATTTATGACTAAGATGTATCCCACTGGAAATAATGCCATCAAGGATATGTCCTACCTAAAGTACAACAGTCCAAGACTGTTCTGAACTAACTAAATTTAAACTAAACAAAATCCTCTCTAGGCTGTTAAATGTTAAAATCTAGAACTCAATGGAGTATAATTCTTGTCCACTTCAATTATAAATATTCTAAAATCAACATTGTAGTGTGATTAAAGAAAATCTAGAACATAAATACCTTCCATATCTGCAGCTTCTCCTTCATCTTCTTCTTCCTCCTCTTCACATATTGCTGAGCAATCTTGAAGTTTTATACTGTCCTTTGAAATATATGAATTTAAAGTCACTTTAATATCTCCATTAGCTCAAACACTGCACACTCCTGTGTCAGCACAGTACTAACCACTGATAAGTGTGGTAAAGACAGTTCTTATCCTCAAGAAAATCCTATTCCAGTGGAGATGACAAACCCATAAACCAAATATTAAAACTGATGTGCTAAGAGCTGTGATTGAGAGAACCACCCAAGCTAACAATTTAACAATTTTTGCCCTTCCAAAAAATAGTATTTTTATTTAACCAACTCATTAATATTAGGAAACTGGTTCAGAGTTATAATTTACACACACAATTTAAAGGGGAAAAAAGATGGATATTTGTAAGTCACAATACACTTGTAAGTTAAACTTACTATTATAAATCAAACATTATATTCTAATTTGTTAACAGTATTTTAGGCTGAAGTAAGTAAAATTATCAGACTTTACAGTTATAACATGTAAGATTCAAGTTCAATTTTTTTTTTAAGATTTTATTTATTTGACAGAGAGATCACAAGTAGGCAGAGAGGCAGGCAGAGAGAAAGGAGGAAGCAGGCTCTCTGCCTAGCAGGGAGAGGGCCTGCTGCGGGCCTGGATCCCAGAACCCTAAGATCATGACCAGAGCCAAAGGCAGAGGCTTTAACCCACTGAGCCACGCGGGTGCCCTCAAGTTCAATTTTTATTTTTATTTATTTTATTTTATTATTTTATTTTTTTAAAAGATTTTATTTATTTGACAGAGAGAAACACAGCCAGAGAGGGAATACAAGCAGGGGGAGTGAGAGAGGGAGAAGCAGGCTTCCTGGCGAGCAAGGAGCCCGATGTGGGGCTCGATCCCGGGTCTCCAGGATCATGACCTGAGCCGAAGGCAGTTACTTAACCAACTGAGCCACCCAGGCGCCGCCCTCAAGTTCAATTTTTAAACTATATTTGCACTAGAACAAAAGAATAATACCAAAAAAAGGGAATAATACCAAAGACAAGAGTAATATATAATTATAATTTCACAAAATCAAAACTTTAAAAATCTGAAGTCAATGTAGTAAAGAAATTTGGACATCTAGTTTCAGCTAATTTACAATTTTACTTAGAGAAGACTCTGTTTAACACCAGAAACTTAAATTGTATGTTATCATTACCACACCCAAAATGTGAAACCATAGAAGAAGACAGTATCTGGATAATTACTACATGAGCCAATATCTAACAAACTGATCATTAAGGGAAAATTTAATTGTGTTGATGTTATGGTGATCATACTTGAAACAGAATACAGTAGGAAACAATGAGAAAGATTAATACTTGGGCCTGGACAAGTATTGTAAGAAACTATAAAAAATAATGTATAGTCTATATTAAATAGGAAATGACAGGAAAGATATCAAGTTGTACATTATTCTAAGTAGTCATCCTTTTAGTATGATATAGGATGTTAAGTGGGAAATCAAGTACCATATTAACCATTACTCCATTTTTAAGAAATTCTTGAATTACCATAAACTATCAAAAAATACTATCCACACTACTCTGCCATTTATCATCCTCAAAGTCTGAAGCATATACAATTAACAGCTGGAGTAAACAAGGTTTTCTGAAGGAACAAAAGCCATTTTGGTGATTTCTCTTTAGTCGTTCAAATTCTCCAAAAAGCAGAATTCCAAAAGGATGAATTTTCAGGCCAATGAATTGAACCTTAATTTCTAGCATTCAAACCTTAATTTCTACATTGAAAAAAAACAAGGGAACCTGGGTGACTCAGAGCATTGGGCCTCTGCCTTTGGCTCAGATCATGATCTCAGGGTCCTGGGATCGAGTCCCGCATCAGGCTCTCTGCTCAGCAGGGAGCCTGCTTCCCCCTCTTTCCCTGCCTGTGTCTTTGCCTATTTGTGATCTCTCTCTCTGTCAAATAAATAAATAAAATCTTAAAAAAAAAAAAAACAACCCAACTTGTTTTAGTTTCTAACACTTCCTGTTAAGACCCAGTTATAAATCCCAAAAGATCCAAATGACAAAAACACACAAAACAGAGTATCTTAAACTAATAACTCTTGTAGTAAATGTTTCATAAGGGCAAAAGAAACTCAATTACTCTGTCTAAATATTTTATTCTCTAAGAGATCTTTTAACAAAATAATTAAGAAAAGGGTAAAGGCATTTTGTGTTCTTTTCCTATCATTTCAAACAAATGTAAAAATATGAAAACAACTGCAATCATTTTCTTTTGGAAATGAAAAGCTAATACAGATTGTCTAAATTAAAAATTTTCAAGCAGAAAAATTTCACCCAGTATAGATTTTTACTCCCCTACCCATAATAAATCATACAATAAAAACCTAACTGATTTAGCTTTCACTTAGTCAAAATATATCATTTTTTGGATGATGTTAAACTAAAGTTTTACCTTTAAGTTTTCAAAAATAGTAACTTCCACTCAAAATAGAAGTAAATTAAGAAACTATACTCTGTAAATCTCAAAAACCTCCACCTACAGAACATTTGGTACTTACACTTAAAAATAAAAAGCTATTTCTTTTTTTTTTAAAGATTTTATTTATTTATTTGACAGAGAAAGAGATCACAAGTAGGCAGAGAGGCAGGCAGAGAGAGGGGGAAGCAGAATCCCTGCTAGAGCAGAGAGCCTGATGCAGGGTTCGATCCCACAACCCTGAGATCATGACCTGAGCCAAAGGTAAGAGGTTTAACCCACTGAGCCACCCAGGTGCCCAAAAAGCTATTTCTCTTAAACTAGCCTAGTAGCCTTCCCAATTGGTGAAAATTAGTAGTTTTTACCAGTTACAATCTCAAAAAAAATTTTTTTTCTTTTGTTTTTTAAGATTTTATTTATTTATTTGACAGAGAGAAACACAGCCAGAGAGGGAATACAAGCAGGGGAAGTGAGAAAGGGAGAAGCAGGCTTCCTGCCGAGCAGGGAGCCCGATGTGGGCTCGATCCCGGGTCTCCAAGATCATGACCTGAGCCGAAGGCAGTCGCTTAACCAACTGAGCCACGCAGGTGCCCCACAAAAAAATTGTTTTAACCATACAACAGTCTAAGGAAAATAAGCACTAGGAAGCAGCAATTTTGATACAGGAAAGTGAGAGAAGGAAAAACAACTGGAATTTTTAAAAAGCTTGAAAATAATCTGTTTGAGTAAGAATATATACATGCAAACAACTAAGTCATTGAAATTTACAAATGTAACTAATTAACCAGTACCTTGCTTTCCAATGTAATCTCCTTAACTGCATCAGTTATTCCTGCAATACCTGTTTAAAATAAAAAAAAAAGCTGAAATTAAATTGTAAATATCCTCTATTTACCATATTCAAGCAATATATAAACTCTTAAAATTACCTAAACTCTCACAACTTCTCTGAAACGAGGAGGCAATGTAGTAGCATTTTATAAATTAACTCTAGAGGAGTAACACCAAAAGCAATTTTTTTTAAGATTTATTTATGTATTTATTTGACAGAGAGAAACACAGCTAGAGAGGGAACACAAGCAGGGGGAGTGAGAGAGGGAGAAGCAGGCTTCCTGCGGAGCAGGGAGCCTGATGCGGGGCTTGATCCTGGGACTCCAGGATCATGACCTGAGCCAAAGGCAGATGCCTAACTGAGCCACCCAGGCAGCCCTCAAAACATTTATCAAATTGAAAAAAACAAAAACAAAAACAAAAACCCAATGTAGTTTTTTTTTTTTTTAAAGATTTTATTTATTTGACAGAGAGAAACACAGCAGCGAGAGAGGGAACACAAGCAGGGGAAGTGAGAGAGGGAGAAGCAGGCTTCCGGCTGAGCGGAGAGCCCGATGTGGAGCTCGATCCTGGGTCTCCGGGATCATGACTTGAGCTGAAGGCAGTCGCTCAACCAACTGAGCCACCCAGGCGCTCCCCAATGTGATATTTTACTATGAATTATATTCTATCACTGATTTACTATTCGTCATTTATTTTCCCAGTATGAGTCTCTATCTAATACATATTCATTCTCAGAATAACCACACTGGGAGACTACAGGACTCATATTTATTTTTATTCAAAAACAGGTGAAAATTTTCTCAAGAAGATATTAATATTATTTATTTCAGAAATCTAGGACATCCAGAAGTAGTAATACCATACCACATTAAGTGGTTTTCTACTTTACTGTTTCCATAGCTTATTTCAGCTTTTAAACACTATCCTTTGAGGTAATTAATCATTTCTCCTTGAGAGGAAATGAAATCTCCAGAGATGAAATAACTTGCTTGAGTCTCACAGTTAGTGAAGAAATCAGGATTCAAATCCACATGTGTTAACTTTTAGTTCAATGTTCTGTCCACTGCACCTCATTTTTTTTTTTAAAGATTTTATTTATTTATTTGACAGAGAGAGAGAGATCACGCAGGCAGAGAGAGAGGAGGAAGCAGGCTCCCTGCTGAGCAGAGAGCCTGACAAGGGCCTTGATCCCAGGACCCTGAGATCATGACCTGAGCTGAAGGCAGAGGCTTTAACCCACTGAGCCACCCAGGCGCCCCATTACACCTCATTAAGCAACTACCTTGAACCTACTCGTCTCAATGAAGGTGACACTAAGCAGACAGGGACACCACAAGTCAGCTAAATAATATTTCTAATTCAAAATACATGTCAGTATTTTTAACTCAATAGTTCAACAGGATGGAATACACTGAAGAAAAAAAAAACCCTACATATTTGCCCCTTTGTTAATCTTCTAAAACCTTTACATATCTGTTCAGTATCTCCAACCTACATACACTTTCCCTAACAGAAAATGTCACAATCCACAGCTCTAACATAAAGCTTTTAGTTCAGTTTTTCTACAAATTACCACATAACAGATATGATTATTTCATAACAATAAAACCTAATTCTTAGCACACTAAATTAGTATTATAAATAATTCACTGAATCCAGTATATACATAAAAAATAAACCTCTTCAATCCATCCAAATATAATAACAAAGTAGTAACCCACTGAACTAGACTTTTCTAAAAGGACATAACTGGCAAAGGCAAAAAAAAAAAAAAAAGCTCAAATGACTCTAATGAGGGTAACATTCTCAAGAACTGTGATGGTTAATTTTATGTCACCTTGGCTATGTTAACATGTCTGGATGCTTGGTTATATACTAGTATTTTTTAGCTGTGAGGGTCTTTTTTTAGATTTTAACATTTAAATTCATAGACTTTGAATAAAGTAGATTACTCTCTATAACATGAGTGGGGCTCATTCAATCAGTTGAAGGCCTTATAAGAAAACACTGAGATGCTCAGGTAAAAAAAAAAGAATTCTGCTTTCAGACTGCCTTCAGACTTGAGTTGAAACAATCAACCCTCACCTGGGTCTTCGGCCTGTTCGCCAGTTCGTCCTATAAACTGTTGTTTTGCTAGCTTCCACAATCCTGTAAGTCAATTCCTCAAAATAAATCTATCTATACCTATATACCTGTATCTATATATACATCCAATTTTTCTGTGTCTCTGGAGAACCATGACCAATACAAGGGCTAAGAGAAATAAAAGAAACCTATGAGAAGCAAGGATGAAGCAAAGAGAACTGAGGTGAATAAGGAACCACACACATGGCCTTCTAGGTCAACTGGAAGCAGTGTTTAAATTAAATCATAATATAGTTTACAATTCTAAGGATAGCTCTCCAGCAGGGCATTTTTTCAGTTGTTGAATTTCTATAAAAGATATTCATCAATCCAATCATACTGACACCTATTTACCTCTGTAATGAATGCCTTTGTAAATATGCACCCAGATTTTGAGCTAGTGATTATGGAATAGAATACAACCAGACATCAGAATAAGTCATTTACTTGACATCAGAAACACAGTGCTATAACTAATGGCTCTAGTTAGTCCACTGCCCACATCTTCCACCACTGGAAAACTAAAGCAGAGCAGGTGAACAATTTCAGAAAGGTCAAAAAATAAAAAAGTCCATCTACTCCATCAGTGGGGGTAATAGGATGATTTTTAAAAATCATTTAAAAAATTTGTTCAATTTAGTATTTTCTCAAGGCCTTGACATTAACACTCAACTCATCAAGAAACAAACACGTTTCAAATCAAGAAGTCCAAGTCCTGGGTCGCCTGGGTGGCTCAGTTGGTTAAGCAACTACCTTGGCTCAGGTCACGATCCGGGAGACCCGGGATCGAGTCCCACATCGGGCTCCCTGCTCAGCGGGAAGCCTGCTTCTCCCTCTCTCACTCCCCCTGTTTGTGTTCCCTCTGTGGCTGTGTTTCTCTCTGTCAAATAAATAAAATCTTAAAAAAAAAAAAAAAAAAAAAAGAAGTCCAAGTCCTGAATCTATGCCTATATTATCACAAACACATGATAGTGCCCCTTTTTAAAAGTACAGGGGAAACTGACCTAACAAGGTACTTTTTCCTGAGCAGATTACTTAGCCTTCTGACTACTGCAGTGGGTCTCAACTGATGGCGGCAATTCTGCCCTTCTCCAACTGATGGCAGGAATATCTGGCATTGTTTGGATGGATTTTGAGTTATCACAACTGGGTGATACTACTGGCATCTAGTGGGCAGAGCCCAGAGATGCTGCTAAACATTCTGCAATGTACAGAAAATGCTACAAGCAAAGAATCACACAGCCCAAAATGTTAGTAGGGCTAGGGTTGAGAAACCCTGTTCTAGTACTATTTCTGATATACTTGCTACTTTCTAGGCTTCAAGGGAGAAAACTTATATTTTAGTATTCTAGACTTAAATTCAGAACACATTTTCTTCATTAAAACTAAATCATAACGGCACTGCTATAATTATGCAAACTATTAATTATGGTTAACTATGAACTAACGTTTACAGTACTATATATAACTATATTTATATAACTACATAAATGTAGATTAATATATGCTGCTATAGCTAAGTTAGTCTAATTAAGTTAATATGGCTAAGTTAGTATAGCCATAGTAGCATATGCTAATATGTATTTACATAGTTATATAAATATGATGGCAAAATAGGTTTTCAGGACTTGAAATAAAAAATCATTTTCAGACTTACAACTTCTGCAAACATACACTTACAAAAGGTTTGAATTTAGTCAATTCTTTTTTTTTTTTTTTAAAGATTTTATTTATTTATTTGACAGAGAGAAACACAGTGAGAGATGGAACACAAGCAAGGGGAGTGAGAGAGGGAGAAGCAGGCTTCCCGCCGAGCAGGGAGCCCGATGTGGGGCTCGATCCCGGGTCTCCGGGATCATGACCTGAGCCAAAGGCAGTCGCTTAACCAACTGAGCCACCCAGGCACCTCTAGTCAATTCTTTTAACACAAATTTACTGAACAACTTCTGTACCAGATACTATGACAGATACTGAGGATTCAACAGTGACTCTCTACACCTAAGGAGTGTGGTCCTTACAATCCTCTTACAGTCATTCAACAAATAATTATTAAATACCTTTAAATTCCAGGTCTCTAAGACAACATATATACAGTTCCTGTTGAAAAGCTCATCATCCAGCAATGGAATGATGTGTAAATAAGGAATTGTAAAGCAAAGAAGTATGCATACTCAGCAATTCTGTCTTTCTTTCTTTAGAAATAAAGAAAATGATACAGGTATTTTCAAATGGCTACTAAAGTAGCAGTACTAGAGAAATTTGGTATACTCCAAGGGCACTTTTTCTTTTTTTCCAATTTGTTTTCTTGCTTCTTTTCAGGTAAAAAAAAAAAAAAGTCTATTGGGACAATTGTGCCTTATGTATCTTTTATTTTTGTTTTTTTTAAAGCAATGCTGTAATAAAAGACCATAAAACATTTAAAACAATTTAAACTAATATATGGTATTCTATTCTCCTCGTACCTGTGTTATGGTAAGTATCTACCCATCCCCCATCACCATCATCTTCTTCAATGATAGCTTCCAATTCATCTGAATATTCCATCTGTTTGCACCGCTTGTAGCATGGCACTGAAGGAAAAATGGCAAATAGAGGTATTAGCACATAATCTGATTCATATAAATCTATTAGGAAAAAGATAATTTATTCCATTTTAAGGAAATATTATATTTCACTTCTAATAAAAGTGATTAAAGAGTTGCATTCAGCCCACAGACACATTAATGACCACATTTATCTTTCCCTAAATAGCTTTGTCAGAACACAAGTAGAAAGGCTCTACTGGAAATTTTCTATGTATTCTTTACCCTAATGGTCTGTGAAGAACAGCAGGCCAGAGCCAGAGATGACACAGTTCAACTTCAGGCTAATGAATAATAACACCTTATTTTAACAGCTCTACTTTCAAAACAGGAAGGCACCACCTGTCATTCCCAGCAGTGGTAGAGGTGACCTATTTGAGTTCCAGGTATTCATAATGGATAAGCCAGTATAAAATTCACTAAACTGCTACATTTTACCATCTTACACAATATTGGAGCCAAGTTTTTCGTATAGAATGTGTGTCAATTAGCAGGTATTATTCACATAAGCCTAAAACTGAACAATTATAATGTAAAAACATGATGAGGTAGAGTCAAGAAATGGCTATTAACCTCTTGACTTTTTAAAAAAATAAGGAGGATATAAATGATCAAAACATATGCTGTAGGAAAGAAAAAAACTGATGTGTTATACACATTTTCCCTTCCTATAATAGATAAATTAGAACAAAAATTAATGCACTTTACGTGACCAGTGACTATAACAACCTTCTCATGCTGTTTTCAAATTAACTTCATAAATGAGAAACTAGCAGTTTAAAAACATTTTTTTGTTCCTAAAGGCAATTTTTCAAAGACATAATGGATAATAAATCTTTAGCTTGGAACTTTTAGATCTCAAAGGTAGTATCAGTTTCATTTTTCATGACAAATAGTTTAAGTCTAAAGAAGATCAAAATCAAATAGCTAAAAAGTTTATGAAGTCAACTTTAAAAAAAGGCAACTGAAATTCCAAATTCTAAATCAGCTTGGGCCCTTTCCCTCCACATTTTAAAACTAGAACTTTTTTTGGCAAAAAGTAGTGACATAAAGGAGAGGGAAAAATGAAATAAGGAACAAAATACTCTAGAAATAGAAAATCCAGTGTTCATCAAATTTCCAAATTTCTTTACAACTTCAAGCATAAATTAAGATCAGTAAATACCAAGGTTCTGGGCACCTGGGTCGCTCAGTTGGTTAAGCATCTAACTCTTGGTTTCAGCTCAAGCCATGATCTCAGGGTCCTGGGATTGGGCCCCACATCATGCTCCCCGCTCAGCAGGAGTCTACTGGAGATTCTCTCTCTTGCTTTTCTCTCTCTCTCAAATAAGTCTTTAAAAAAAGACTTTAAAAAAATGCTAACTTTTTTTTCTGTTTTTTGTTTTTTTTTGAATATAACTCTTTGTAAAAATTTACTAATATATGCAACAAAATTCTTACCATTTTTGGTGACCAAAAATTGTTTGCCTGTTGGTAGGTATGCCTTCACTTTCAATTCTTCCCCTGTAGCCCTTTAAAAAGAGCAAAAAGTACCAAAATACAAGAACTATTTTAAAAGGCAAAGACAAAACAGAATATGTCACATGTAAATATCAAAACTATACAATCAACACTCCTGAGAAAATTGTTTTAGGACTAGTTTCAGAAGGATGCCTTTAGATGATGTATGTTAGGGTATGGAAGAGCACAGCATTATAAGTGAAATGTACTAAGAGACACAGAGATCTAAGAGAATTTACATTAAATATTAGACAAAAAAGACAAAAATAATATAGAACTATTAAGCAACTATTATGTTTGTTTCTAAACAAAAAGAAAATGTTGTGTCCTAGGGAGTATAAACCCCGACTTTTAATTCTCAAGTACTGCTCATCTTCAGATCAAGAAGAGGCAGAAAAATATTAGTAGGATATTACATAACAAAGTAGGTGGCTGGCAAAATCCCTGTTCCTGCCACTCGATTAAAATTGGAACGAAGGGAAAAAAGATGCTCTGAATCACAAGACGATTAAAAATAATTACTGGAAACAGAAAAAAAAACTTTCACTGAGTGTTTACTAAGTATAAGACTTAGAACTTTAACATGCATTATTATTATTTTTTAAAAGATTTTATTTATTTATTTGACAGAGAGAAACACAACTAGAGAGGGGAACACAAGCAGGGGGAGTGAGAGAGGGAGAAGCAGGCTTCCTGCCGAGCAGGGAGCCTGATGCGGGGCTCAATCCCAGGTCTCCGGGATCATGGCCTGAGCTGAAGGCAGTCGCTTAACCAACTGAGCCACCAGGCGCCCCAACATGCATTATTTTTATTTATTATAAATAAGAACCATAAGATGTGAGTAATATTAATATCCTCATTTTAGCTTAAAGAAGTCAGACTGCTCAAGGTAAAAAAACCAGAATACAGAAAAGCAAGTGAATCCAGGGCTCCTGCTCTTAAACACTACTCACTCTGTGGGTGAGTCAGCTACACCATTTCTGATTTTTCACAGCCACTCTGGACTATCTTACTAAAAATTTGTTCAAAGATACTTCTGCAGGTCACCTAATGGAACTGGCCAGAGCTGGAGTGGCATGTGTCATCTGTCACAAACATCTGAACAAAAATCTACCTTACCAAAGCTTCAGTCTAAAGTTGATCCATAGATACAAACACAAGATAAAGCCAGAAAATGACCTACTATCTTAGCAGCCTTCTAGGCTTCTTTAGACCACTCTCAAGTGTCAAATTCAATAATGACATGGCAATGCCTGAAGTTCTGAGTGAAGAATATACAATATGGTCACGATGGCACTTGTAGACATGAAACTATAACAAGGATATAACCTGTTTCTAGCACTGGTTTAAAATAAATTGTTCCTTTGGCTCCAATAGTTCAGCCAGAAGTATGGACACTGGAGTAGGGTATAGCTGAGTTCTCAATATTATTTCAGCTGTCACAATTCAAAAAGTAAAACTATAAACTACCTGCTAAAAAAAGATCCTGTCCATATACACATATTTCTGTAACAATACTATAAATCACATGTCTGAACCAATTAGATAAATATAGACTATCACAAATAAATCCAAAGAAAATGTATAATCTATTACATTGAAGGAAATCCTATATTAGTTCCTTTTATAAAATGGATATTATTTTAAATTTCATATATCTATTTGACTTGAAATACACAACAATTATAAACTGGAACAAAGCTAGATGTAATTTTAATAGACAATTTATAATCCAAAAAAAATCAATCACCCTTACTAAATCAGTGCACCAGAGAGCTGCTATGATAGTAACTCAATTTTGAATATGAAAGAGAAATACACATACGGAAGACAAGAGCATAAAAATAAATGAACCTGACATTTTGGTCTTTTTTGGTACATTAAGAAACAGTGTTCTGAAAGATAAAGAACAATTGATAAAAAGCAGTAAAACTATTTTGGGTTATGAGTCAAATATAGAAATTGAGAACAGACTAGGCCACAGATAAAAGAGAGTTCCAACTTTGGCTTAAAATAGTTTCAACTATTTAAGCTCTTTGGATATGAAAGAAAACATTATCAGTTCTAACTTAGTTAATTTTAGAACCCCTGCTTAAATGAAAACTGTACCTTTCAACCATAACTGAAAGTGTCATTAAGGGAATTAAAAGAAAAAGAAAAAAAGGATATAACAAGTTGAACCATTTATATCCAAACAAGATAATTCCAAAACAATTCTAGCCTAATTAAAATAGCTCTGCCAGTACTGGGATCACTTTTTCAGCCACAGTCAGGTGGTTTTAACCTAAGTACTTGAATATAATGAAACAGCATTTGTTTTAAAACATCCCCTTATTATTCAGAATATTGTAAATACGCTATGAGATCTGCTAAATTGCTTACTTTTTTTTAACATTACTTTTACAATAAAAAAAGTTAATGAAAAAAACAAAAATGTAAAAAATCTATTACCGAGCAGATTTTCAGTTACGGCCTTTAATGAGTATCATGAACCTTCCCTTTCAGCTAATTCCTAAAATGGGAGCATACTTTTGAACCTTATAGAAGGTCTTATGATTAAGAAACCTAAGTCTTTGCAAAATATCTGCATTTATTGTTATAAAAATATTCAGTAAACATTTTAGTTCGGAAAAAATGATCTGGTCTTGAACGTTATTTTTTAAGGATCCACCAAAAATCTGACCTAGACACTATAGAGAAAGGGAATACTAATAAACGAAGTAAAGGCATTTATCTTAAAACTCTATGTTTTATTCTAACAGAGCAAAACAAAGTAAGTGTTTAACAGCCAATTTGCTAGCCTTATATTACTTTAAGTATCACAGGACCACTGCTTAACAGAAAAATCTACTAGAACAGAGTTAAACTGGTCATTCTAAAGTTCATGTCCTAATCAATTTTTCAAACTGTCACAATTATAAAGTCATACATTTTGGGGCACGTGGGTGGCTCAGTTGGTTAAGCGACTGCCTTCGACTCAGGTCATGATCCTGGAGACCAGGGATCGAGCCCCACATCGGGCTCCCTGCTCAGTGGGAAGCCTGCTTCTCCCTCTCTCATTCCCCATGCTTGTGTTCCCTCTCTAGCTGTGTTTCTCTCTATCAAATAAATAAAATCTTAAAAAGAAAAGTCATACATTTTACTAATTACTATTACTCACTCAAGATTACTTACCATTGCCATGTTGGACAGTGGTGGACTAAGTGATCTCCAGCTGCCACAAACTTTTTAGGATTTAAAAGCAATGTAAAAGAAAAAGGAAAAAGAAATATTGAACATCATTGAATGTAGGATGATAAAATACTGAAGTGATCATCCTGCAAACTCAATACCCAATAATCATATAAACGCAAACAGCACCAAACCTGCTCTACCACTCTGATGATTTTTGGTTATTGTTAAAACTGCAAAATTTTTTACATCCATAAAATTTAAATTTTGGAAGAAAAAAAAGAGTGCTATTTATTTTAAATTCAATTTTTATCATTGGATTAAATAACACCAAAAGGATACAATGTCATGAAATGAATAAAGGTTACACTCTGCAGGATTTAAAATTTCAAAAACCCATTTTATGGATAAATAAGATGAAGACAAGTTCCTACTAGGTGCTGAAAACCCAATGAAGATCTTTGAGAAAATGATACAGGCCTATGTTGTAAGAAGTTTATGACATCACAGTGCACATTCCTCTCTTTTTTTCTTTTTAAGTTTAGGTAATAGCCCATTTTGTAAGTTTTTCACATTAACAAGAGTGACAGATGTAATGCAATGTAATTGTTTAATGGGGAAAGTTAGAAGCTTTTGGATTGACTCAGAAACCAAGCCAGTTTAGAAACTGAATCCTCTAACACCTTAGACTTTACGGACAGGTTGAACATTGCACAAGTTTTTGTTTTTCTTCAGGAATCAAAAACAGACTCAGGAAGAAAGGTTTAGCCTTTTGAGAATTTCCATTATACATGAGCATGAACTGACCTTACCGTAAGTCAGAAATCCTGCTTATTTTTGAGAGAAGAAAATGAAAGAAAGTCTCTTAAGCATAACTGCAGTGTCCCAATTCAAGCAACACACAGAGACATACTTTCGCAATTTCTTCTATTTCATAATAGCTCTAACTTAAATTCATGTATTTTTCACGGTTAATTACACAGCAAAAAAAATACAGTATCTTTAATCTTCCAATGTTTGTCTCAGAAAAGAATGTCTATGTAATACTCTATTTTCATTTAAGAGAGTAAAATTTTATGTTTTCTAAGAGTAATTTATTTCAAGAAGATACATTAACAAGACTTAGCAGCATATTCCCAACAGCAACTTGTCAAATATTTCTGTTCTTTCTTTCAAAGAGTCTTATTAGTTAAACTAGTTAGATAAAGACAAAAACCCAGATGAAAACAATACTCTCTCCCCAAGTTTTAAGCATTTTAGGTCACTGTAACCAAATGCTACCTTTAATTCTGTGGTTACGAGGAACTATTTATCACCACCAAAAATGCAGAATTTAATTCAACAAAATGCAAGCAAAACAAAGAGTTAAAAATTTAAAAATTCTGCATGGAGCAATGGATGTGGGGCATAAACAATGAACTTGGAACACTGAAAAAATAAAATAAAGTAAAAAAAAAATTAAATTCTTTAATGATATTGCCTTGTCACAAGTCTCTAATATTTTATTCCCTGGCACCTCCAGTAGTATCTATTAAAAAATAATAGGGGCACCTGGCTAGCTCAGATGGTAAGAGCATCTAACTCATCACTTGGAGTTGAGTCTCAGCTCCATGTTGGGTGTAGAGATTTTTTTAAAAAAAATTAAAATTTTTAAAAATAACAAAACACTAGAAGTTAAGAAAATTGTAAAAGAACATACAATTGCACAGATAATTAGCACATGTATAAATCTGCCCTCATTAGCAATGGCCATTATTGCAGGCTTCATATGCTCAAATGAAATAAAATGTAAGTCAGACTCAAATTTCTCAATTCTCAGCATCACTTGCAGCAGCTTTCTCTTGGTGATTAAATACACAATACTGAATAACTCCAAGATAGAATCAGTTATTAACATTTTGGTTGGTAACTTTATCTTCTCAAGCTATTCTACTACTAATACTCTACTTAAGTCATACTTGTGTATATTAAAGGAATTTTAGTCAGGCAATTCTGTATTGGATAATGGCTACCCCTCTTTTTAAACACAGTACTGCCAATAGCTCTCAAGGAAAACAAAGAGCTGGAGGTTAACAGCCAGAAGCCCAGAAACAGTAAGAGAAAACAAATAAATAGATCAACTCTATCTTTTACCCAAAGCAAATTATGTCTTGTTTTCCTCCTCTAGATTCATTCTAATCTAACTCAATCCCACAACTGTGCTCTATCTCATTCCAGCATATGGGTTGGGTACTCAGCTGAGCTAGTTTTGCCTTGAATTTTTTTAAAAAGGAGAAAATTAATAAACTACTTAATGATACACAGTTGTTATTCATTCTATGGTTAGTAGCAGTTTTAAAACAGCTTAAGTCTATCCAATGACCACAGACTTGCATCTCTAACGCCAACCATCTATTTACCAATTAGTCATCTTCCCATAGATAAAGCCAAAGAGTTCAAGAACAGCGTATTTTCATCCCTGCTCCTGATTGCTGATAGTTTTAAGAGCCAAGACTAAATTATACCTCTGGCAAGAAAAGTTAACAATATCAAAACTTAGTTTTATGTGGCATTCAAGGTATTAAACTCCTGGTGCCTAAGATAGATTAGGTTCTTTAGAAAATGTCTAGCCCAAACCCCTCATTTTACAGACAAGAAAACATGAGGTCTGTGTCAGCTTAGCTTTGCCCAAGTCAGAAGAGAAGAAATTAAGAGAAATGGGTCTAGAAGGCAGATCTCCTATATTCTTTCTATACCACCATGTGTCTTCACTAAAAATAAAGATATTTTTAGATAAAAGATTAATTCAGCACACTATTCTCAGAAGTCACAAAGATCTGGGACTCAAGAGATTCCAACACAATTGAAAACTGAAAGATCCATTAATTCTTAGGCTTGAGGTCTCAGAATAGCCAGATCGTAAGATGTGCCCCAATTCAAAATGTTTCTTTCAAAATAGTAAGTAAAGTTCTATTGCCAATGAGTGGTATTTTTAAGAAAGTTTAAGGTGAAACTTAAATAAATTCTTAGCTATCTATTAAGACTAAAAAATAAGTCTGATGCAACCATAACCATTCATGAAACAGGAATGGAAAAGGATGTTTAGAACACTATTTCTCTAAGGATAACAGAACAAACTACCTAAAGGAAAGAGAACATTTTTATTGTATAGATTTGGTGAACAAGTAAAATGTTTCCTCAAAACATAATTCTTTGTTAAAAGTTCAATAAAACACAACTCGCCTATAAAATAGACATCAGCTTCAACATTAAGCAGATTCAACATTACTTGGTTAGTAGAAACAGTGGAAGACTTGTGAGAAAAAAAACAGCATTAAGTATGTAGCAATAAAATATTTAAGCTAAATACTGAAAGAAAATGTAATATCCAAGCAGTGAGCCAAAGTTTCCAAATGAAAAGCCATGAAAACTCATGTTTGATGTAGACAGAGGCAAGACAACAGCAACCACCAGAGCCCACTGTACAGTCTCGATATAACACAAATATAAGTGAAGGGTAAATGACCATTGGAATCTTTTCCATTCCCTCTCCCAGCTCCATTTCTAAATAAAGAGGAACTACAGAGAAATATGAGAAGTGGCAAACTGAGAGGGAAGTTACATCCTCTCTTATGGGAAGTAGAAATCCCTATAAAATTGCTAATAGTCAAAAGAATCAAGATTAAAGTTTAAGATATTTTCTTATAAAGCAACCCCCCCAGATAAATATAATTATAAAATATAGTATCTTCAGAATATCTTTAACACTCACCTCTTCTGGGGTGATAACACCTGTTTCTTTAAACTTTGATTCCTAAAGAAAGCAAAAGGAGTAACATATTATACTCTTTCACTTTCAAATTAAAAATGTTTGTGGACGGGTGCCTGGGTGGCTCAGTGGGTTAAAGCCTCTGCCTTCAGCTCAGGTCGTGATCCTGTGGTCCTGGGATCCAGGCCCGCATTGGGCTTTCTGCTCAGCTGGGAGCCTCCTTCCTCCTCTCTCTCTGCCTACTTGGGATCTCTCTCTCTGTCAAATAAATAAATAAAATCTTAAAAAAAAAAAAAATGTTTGTGGGCAAGTATCTGCCTGGCACCTTCCAGGCAATAGAGCATATACAAAAGAATCTATCACTGGTATCTAACTCCAAGAAATATGAAAATCTAATGAAGGAAACTGACATGAAAATAATTACAATTTGATGAGTGCTATAATAGAGCAAAGCTCTTTGAAAAAACATTAAGCCTTACAATGATTTTGTTAAGTGACAAAATATCTTTATTTTACAGAATGGTAAAAATATTTAAAAATGTTTAGGGACATCTTACTATTCAGTCAACATCTTCAACATCTCATTTCAACTGAATAACATTAGAAACCAAATCAAGAAGTCGTAAATCATTTAATCCTTTCCCATTATCTCCAAGATATTGATACAATATTCTCTCCTCTAAAGCAAAGATGCTATTTACCAAATGTTTCTAAATTTTAAATTAAATGTAAGATTTATAGTAGAGTCTACAAGAATGAAAAGATTCCTTGATGAACATTATTCATTAAGTATTTACCAAATAACCACTACGTGCCTGGCACTATTTGGAGTAATGGGGATATAGAAGTGGATAAAATAGACCAACTCTACTCTTCCCTGTCCTCATAAGGAGTTTAAACTCTAGTGGGGTGAGAAAAGCAAAACAGTACTGAAAACACAAGGAAAAAAATGAGGCAACAAGGAAACTGGTCAGGGGTGGAGGAGAGAGATAGCTATTTAAAATAGGATGATGGGAGGGAGCACGTGGGTGGCTCAATTGGTTGGGCGATTGCCTTCAGCTCAGGTCATGATCCAGAAGACCCAGGATCCAGCCCCTCATGGGGCTCCGTACTCAGCGGGGGGCCTGCTTCTCCCTCTTACACTCCCCCTGCTTGTGTTCCCTAACTATATTTCTCTGTCAAATAAATAAATAAAATCTTAAAAAAAAAAAAAAAAAAAGGATGGTGGGGCACCTGGGTGGCTCAGTTGGTTAGGTGGCCAGCTCTTGCTTTCTGCTCAGGTCATGATCTCAAGGTCCTGGGATGGAGCCCCAAGGCATGGCAGGCTCCACGCTGGTGGGGGTGGGGGAGTCTGCTTGAGGATTTTCCATCTTCCTCTTTCTGATCCCTCTCCCCTCTTCCCCCTCCACAGGCACTATCTCTCTAAACTAATCTTTAAAAATATATATATAAATGGGGCACCTGGGTGGCTCAGTCGTTAAGTATCTGCCTTTGGCTGAGGTCATGATCCCGGAGTCCTGGAATCAGCCCCACATCGGGCTCCCTGCTCAGTGGGAAGCCTGCTTCTCCCTCTCTCACTCCCCCTGCTTGTGTGCCCTCTCTAGTTGTTTCTGTTAAATATTAAAAAATAATTTTAAAAAATTAAAAATAAATAAATAGGGGTGCCTGGGTGGCTCAGTCGGTTAAATGTCCAACTCTTAGTTTCAGCTCAGGTCTGATCTCAGGATCATGAAATCAAGCCCTGCACTGGGCTCCACACTGGGTGTGGCATCTGCTTGAGTTTATCTCTCCTTTCCACCTCTCTAAAATTAAAAAAAAAAATCTAAATCATAAATAAATAGGATGGTGGAGAAAACAAAGGCTTCACTGGTAGGTGACTACTGAGCAGAGACTTTAAAAAAGTGAAAAAGCTACAAGGCTATAAGAGCATTTTAGGCAGATGGTGCAGCGAATACAAACACCCACGGCAAGAGAATATTTAGTGGAGCAACAAAGAGGTCAGACTGGCTCAAGCAAAAGTGAGCAAGGATTAAAGCAGATGAGATAAGGGCCTCTATCAATCAAGTAAGGGCTTGAAGATCACTGTAAGGACTTTGGCTTTTACTGTACCATGACATTTCTTAATTTCTACTTGCTAGGATAAGTCATTGTTTCTTTCTGAAGGATTTAGTTTTGCCTCCTTGCCTTCTTCTGTCTAGGAGGAAACTACAAGGATTCTCTGTAAACAGGGATGGGCAAGGAGAGGATCAATAATTCTGCTTTCTCTATTACTAAAAATACATATTAACAGATATATACTGACAAGCACTTTTCAGTTTGGAGAGTAAGTAAAATGATTCCTCAAAACATAACTCTGTTATAAGTTCAATAAAATACAACTGGCCAGTGAAACAGATGTTTGTTTTTAAAAATTTTATTTATTTATTTGACAGAGAGAAAGAGCACAAGCAGAAGGAACAGCAGGCAGAGGGAGAGGGAGAAGCAGACTCCCCGCTGAGCAGAGCAAGCCAGACTCAGGGCTCCATCCCAGGAGCCTGGGATCATGACCTGAGGGGAAGGCAGACTTAACCTACTGAGCCACCCAGATGCCCCTAAAACTTTAATATTTGAGAACTTTTTTTTTACTCTTCTCTCTGAAACTAAAGACTTTAATAATCATGTACTGCTTAAATGCTGCATATCTAGGTAGACATGTTTCTGAAAAACGACATGCAAAAGAATCATTTGATTCAAACATCAAAATTATTTTCAGTTTCAAAGTTGACTAATATTAATATGAGGAATTTCACGGTAAAAAATATATAAGCATATCAAGAGTTGGAATTTTCAATTACAAACTTTTTTTGTTCTAAACTTGGCCCAATAAGGTATCATTTTAAAATCAGTCTTAGAAATAAATATTAAAAAGTACACGACTAATATTTCCCTTTGTCATGGAAAGGGAGTGAAGTGAAACTATACACTATTCTTCCTAGCATACTGGAGTAAGTTCTTACAAAGAGGACCAACCATATCCAAGGATATTTCATCCCCACAGTAAGATTTGTAAAATTTTCATTGAAATCTGAAAAAAACAAAAGGACTTAAGCAAGAACTCCCTATGCATTTATTCTCATTGCTCACTTATCAGAAAGGAAAAAGTTACAATGACAAAAAACTTATAAAATTTATAAAAACTTGAATGTACTTCTAGAAATTTATCTCTGAAAAGTAAAGTCGCCGCTAAAATAATCTGTTACAACTTTTACTTTAAAAACGCTGTATTATTGACAAAACGAAAAAAAGTTAACTATATCTAAGAGGATCATGACGGCTGCAGGTGATCAATGAAGTCCAGCATTTACAGTTTTTCAACTATTTTAAAAACTCGGAAGGGGAAGCTTTGCCTGTTAGTTGGGTTCAACCACACTGACAGAGATAATGTTGCAATTCACCTTGTTCCTGTGAAATCTAATGAGGAGACCTCAGACATAACTTAGGATTTCAAGCTCCTAATAAGAGACTATCTGAAATTTTAAAGAAAATAGTGACATGCCATTTTAATACCACTGTTTTCGTTTTTAAAAAGATAAGCAAAACCCTCGTTTAGAAAGTTTAGAAAGACTTCCAATGTTAAGATTAAACGTTCTCAAATCTACTTAGCTGCCGACCACCTTCCAATTTGACGTTCTCAGATGCGCCGGGTTCTGACGGGTGGCGACAGCAATGCGCACACAGCGTCGCTCCAAGTTTACCTGAGAGCCCGAAAGCCTATTGAACAGCTGGGTAAGACCCCCGGTGGAGCTGCACCCTTTTCTTTGTCCCTCCCTTACCACCTCCCTACACTTTTCCCCGCCAGAGAACACGGTGTCCCTCCCGGCACCCGCCGGGTCCTCAATCCCTGCGGAGTTGAGCGTGTACCTGACAGTCCCTGGCAAGCCCGGCCTGGCTTACCTTGAGGACCGGGGTCAGGTACTCAGCCACTTCCAGTGCTTTTCCCTTCACCGTATTAATCACATTCTGCATCCTGGGGCCGGAGAAGCGGCCGGCCCCGCGACGGGGCGGGAAGGGCTGCGGGGTAAGGGACCGGGAGTCAGAGAAAAATCCGGCTGCCGCCGACGCGCATCACCACCCAGCCGGAGGCACCCGAGGGTACGGGACACGTCGGGACGCGACGGGACGGACAGGACGAGGGGGAGGGGCGGCCGGCGCCAATCGCGAGGGCAGGGTGTGCGCGGCTCGCCACCTAGGCAGTGCGCGGCGGACCCGGCCTAGGTGTCACCTGGCCGCGAGGGACGGCGGCAGGGACGAGGAGAGAGTTAGAAGGAGAAGCGGGCGCACGCGCACCCCGCGACTTCTGGGGAGCTGTCTTCTCCCCCTGCATTCACTCGCGTCCCTTCCGGCTTCCCCTTCTCTCTCTTGCCGTAGCACCGCCGCCACCTGGGCCTCACGTGACTCAGGACTCTGCCGGCACGTGACGCGAGAAAGGGCACGCTGGGGCGGGCTCAGGCCGTTTCGTCCCTCCTTCCGTAAGCGTAACACTGAACGCGCCTGCGCAATGGGTACCAGGTCCTCTTTCCCAGTCGGGACGTTATTGTGCTTTTTGTTCCGGAATAGAAGGCTCGGAGGCAGAGGCTATTTCGGCTCTCTTTCCTTTCCATAGCTTCCCCAACTATGGAACCTAAAATGTACTGCTGCTTCTGCGGAGCTACACAGTTACTGCCTCAGCTCTAGGATGTGCCCTCCTCCACTAAAAACCCTTCGGACGGACAGAGGTAACCTCACCCAGCTGGCAAACAAGTGCGCGTGCGTATGAGGGGAGGGCGCGCAGCTCGAGATTTCTACTGCGCATGTGTGACAAGAAGGCTTTCTTCCTCCCTGCCCTCCCCCCGCCCCCGACTGTGGAGGGAAACCTGCCTTCCTCGTGTAGGGGTGGTACCTCTTCGACCTTTACGCTTGCACGTGGGTGGGCTGTCCATATTGACGTCTCAAGACCATCTATCCCCAATGTCCCAGGCCCTGTTTACCATCCCTGCGGTGGGAGACTTTGGAGGAGTTACCCAACCTAGAGTTTAGTTTTCTCAGCATATCAAAAGACCACCTTACAGGCATTGATTTCTAAGCTCTCATGGTTTTAGCACTATTTGTAAATTCACAGCACTGGAATATTTCCATTTAGTTCATTACTGTAACGAAATCTTTCCCAGCAAGCCCTTTTCCCCCAATTTCTAGAGAAGAGCTGCTTACTGAGGAGAACAATAGAAATCTGAAATTCTCCTCTAGAGCGATGTTGCTAATAGTAATAGAAATTAAAATTGCTTTTTGCAAAATTCTGCAGTCCCAAAGTGTCAGTTGCTCACTTGCTACTTGTGGCAGCATTTATGATCTGGCACTGTCTTTTCTGTCTCTAGAGTTTCCCCTCCTATCACATTCTGACTCCCTTTTTTTCCCCATTGTTTCTCTTGTTCTCCTCAATTTTCTTGGTTTTGATAGAACCATAGTCGGACATCTACAGCATTTCTTTTCTTTTCTTCACTATTCAGTGGTATTTGTGCTATGCTTTATCTGCCTGCAGCGTTGCTCACGAATATGTTATTTTCTTTAAGGCAATTAAAAAACAGTGGAATGGAAAGCAAGTGCTATGGTCATCCCATATTCTGCTCCTTGTCAGCAATGTATACATTCCTGCTAGGCACCATATTCGTTGCTTTAAGCGCAAGTCGAATCCTACTAGTAAAATATTCAGCCAATGAGGGTAAGTTAAGACTTGAAATATATGGAGCGCTTTTATCTAATCACACATTATGTCTCCTGTTTTTGGTCTCCTTGTGTGTAAAATAGAGATAATACCCTTTCAAGTACTCTGCTTCATGTAAATGATAAAGTATGTTTAAATTTGATTCTGTAACCTTTCATTCCTTAGCAAGAAAAATGTTTGGTGCTGAGTGAAATTTGGATTAGTCAAGTACAGCGTTGAACCCTTTAGAGAACAGATCATAACATATGTTGCTTTAATCAACAGATATCTGTAGGTGTGTAGTGGTATGTGTAATTATAACATACTTTGAAATAGTATATATATGGTCATTTGGCATTTATGAGGTGTACTGTCTTAATTACTATGCCAGTGTGGCAATAGGGATTATTAGCTTTGAAATTATTAGCTCAAGAAGTCTTCTGGTTTTTTTTTGTTTTGGGGGGTTTTTTTGTAGGGTTTTTTTGAGAGAGAACTTGTGTATGCATGGTATGTGGGAGGGGGCAGCGAAGGGGGAAAAGAGAGACCCTTAAGCAGGCTTCATGTGTGGTGCAGAGCCCAGTGCAGGGCTTCATCTCAAGACCCTGAGATCATGACCTGAGCTGAAGTCAAGAGTCAGACACTTAACCAGCTGAGGCACCCAGGTGCCCTTTTTTTTTTCTTTTTTATGTAGAAATTTGTATTTATATAAACAGTTTAATTCTACAAAGCTATATTGACAACCTTTCACTAGTTATCGAGGACACAAAATCATGACATCATGACCCTTAATGGTTTGCTTGTGGAGTCCGATGCGTATATAAGGCTCTACTTTGATTAACATTTATCTCTTGGGCACTTAGGCCAAGTATTAAGTAGCAGTGTTCAAATTGTATAAGACATAGACATTATTCTCAAGAAGTGGGTTTATTATGAGAGCTGTATATGTGAAACATGAAAATATGGTAGAATAAATGCAATTCTATACAAAAGATGAAGAGATCGTTTACATTAGGAAGTGATATATTCTATCTAGGAGAAGATGATATGGAGTACAAAGGGATCAGGGAACACTCCTTGATAAGGTGAAGTTGATCCACAAGAGGACTGGTGGGCACAGGTATTCAAAACAGAAGCAACAATCTATAAAAATGAGTAGATATGTTTAAAAAAAAAGGCAGGATGAATTATGAGAACAGGTACTTCAAAATTACTGCGCAAAAAGTTTAAGGACTTGGGGGAAAGGGGCAAGGGGTGCTTAACCAGAGGGGAATGTTATAATCAGATACTTAAGGACTTCATACTCTACGCTAAGGAGCTGGGACTTTGACTTTATCCTTTAGGCCCTAGAGTCTGGGGGATAGGGAATGCTTAAAGGATTATAAACAAAATGAGAGAGACGGTTATGGTAGGTGGATAGAGAATGGCCTCAGGAAGAGACTGGAAGCAGAGTAGCCAGTTGGGGTTATTACAGATTCAAGCCACAGATGAAGAACTCTAACCAAGGCTTTGGAGGTAGGAATAGAGAAGAGAGGCTAGATTCAAAAAAGATACTCTAGACATAGAAAAGACAGGACTCAGTGAATGTACCGAATGTGGAGACTAAAGAACATGTAATACTGTATAGCTCAAAAGTTTCTGGTTTGGGAAGCTAAGTAGATTGATGGTGTTCTCAGCTCAGATGGAAGCTATTAGTAGGAAGAAGCAGGTTGGATAGAATTCAGAAAGATTACAGAGTTTTAGTTAGGTACCTTCCATGAGGCCAGGAGCTATGCCCTTGTCCACTGCAATATTCTGCATTATCTAGCACGTCACATATGTGAGGGAAATACCAATTAAACTTATAAATAGGTGCTAGTTATCCATGTGGATATGTTTAGTGAGCATTAAATGTTCTAAAATACAGATTTGGAGACATTAATATTAAAATGACATTTAAAACCATGGGAGCAGAGGACTCATTCAGGGTAAGCTTGCAAGAGAAAATAAGAGCCAAGGATAGAACTACAAGGAATGCCAACATTTTAAGAGGCATGTTGACACCCAAATGTTGAGAAGGAATCATTAGAGAAATAAGAGAACTGAATTCACATGACTTACAAAAGGGAAGGAAATAAATTTGGAGATGAAGGAAATAGTATCATTATAATGAGATACGGATTAAAGCATGTCCTTTGGAATTAGTAATTAGAAGATATTTGATAATCTCAAAGACTAGGTAGTTTGAGTAAAGTGATGGGATCAGAAACCAGATTGCTTGGAAGAAATAAGACCTGAATGGAAAGTGGATAAAATGGAGATAATGAATGTTGATGCTATTTTAGGGAAAGAAGGAGAAAGTATGATAGCTGGGGTGCAGGTAGGATCTTATATTTTGGTTTTTTTGGATGGGACAGTTTGAGCATACTTACAGATCAAGGGAAGGAAGCCAGTTAATAAAAGACAGAGGAAAATTCTTATTGGAGCAGAATTCCTGAAGAGAAAGATTTAGAAGGGTGAACGGGTCATACTGGGATCATGGCCCCTTTCTTTAGACTAAAGGGAGCCCAGTAAGGATAGATTCAGTGTAAATAAGGTGTATGAGTGAAGGCAGAAGGTAAGTGCAAAGAGGCCTGATGTGTTGTTGAGTCACAGTTTGGGAACTACCATGACAGAAATACAACTTAAAAGCCAAAGTGAATTCTAGAACAGTGGGAAGATTTTGAGAGTTGTAATCTGAAGACCTCTCTTCTGTTCTTATGTGTGTATGTTCACTTGTGAGTATCATAGAGATCACAGCAAAGTATTATTAGCAGATAGTAGAGTGTGATTTCTGCCTAGCTTTAAGCTCAGAGAAGGGAAAAGAAGTTTTAACTAGGCTATGAATGATGGAGAAAGTTTAACAGGCAAGTTTAACAGGTGAACACTTATTCTATTAAGTGAAGAATACTGTTACCTGCCAGTTATATGAGGATGACTAACGTGGGCCCTTTTTCATGAGACGCTTACATTCTAAGGTAAGACATACCCAGAAGAAGTAACTATAATACCGTGGAACAAGTACTGTTAAAAAGATTTATAGGTAGTGCAACAGGATCTGAGATGAACAAAGAATTGAGTGTGCTGTGCTTGAGGTCAAGGGAAACCACAGGAAAAAGCAAAAGGGGTTCTGGATAGAAAGAATATTGAGCTGGCATTTTTCCTCTGTACTTTTGATTTTTCATATCATGACCAAGGGAAACAAGCAAATGTTTCAAAAGGGGGAAAATGCATTCCTTAAAACAGGACCTAATAAAGTTTATGTTCTTGACAAAATTGTACAGCAAGTTGTTTGTCAGCATTTGGAATAGACAGAGGTAACAGCTAAGACCAAGGCGTACTGACCTAACCTCACTTCCTAATTAAATTGACGTGTACTTTAAGATATATCTTCCCAACTCATCAGTGGGTTTGGACTATTTCCTTCTAGTCCTAGAGGTAGCCAGAGTCCTGGGCAGTTACCTCTTGGCTCTAATAGCTTCCTTCTTTTACCCCAAAGTACTGTTTATCTCAGAGCGCCGAACAAATACTATTTTCTATACATGCCATGATGCAAAACAGAAGGGAATACCACAGGCTGTGTACCTTGATTCTAGCAAGGCAGACAAATTATACAAGAGGAACCATGAGCTGGGTCCTAATTCAACCAGATAAACTCATAACTTTTGATGAATCAAGCCCTGAGTGGTCAATTTAGAAGCCCATCTTAAAGGCCATACCCCAAAGCCACCTTTGCTCATAGCCTTAATCTCCTCCACTATTTATGTTTTCATCATCAGAAGGCTGTTTATCAAACTCAAGAATAATAAATACTGAATGCAGTAGGGATAGCTAATACATTAGGTGAACAGATTAAAAATCCAAGCGAGAACAAAGCCAACTGGATGAAGTTTAATATAACCAGTATTAAAATCCAGCTTTTAAGTTTAAAAACAGCTATAAATTGTTAGCTGCATGTAAGCATTATGTAGAACAAAATTTATAGTTAAATTTTGTTACGTTTCAGAAAACAAGTATGATTATCTTCCAACTACCGTGAATGTGTGCTCAGAGTTGATGAAGCTAGTTTTCTGCGTGCTTGTGTCATTTTGGGTTGTAAAGAAAGGTGAGTCTTGAAGAGGCATTCTATACTTGTTAAAAATCACAGAATCAAAACATTTTAGAACCAAGAAGGAACAGTCAATGTCACTTAGTCTAGCCCACTAATTTTATATATGAGGACACTAACATACAAATTTAGGTATGATGACCCATGTTTTGCAAGTGGAGAAACAGGCCCAAGGAGCAAATGTTATGCAGTGGTGAGTAGGAGGGGGCAGGGCTAGGACTCCTGCCCACGTTTCCTTCATGTGTTGGGCATCGTTCTTCCTTGTTACTTGTTCCTTTGTTGGGTCACGCATTGGGTTAGTTTTTATTCAAATTCAGGATTTTCTAAATTACTGCTCTCTGATTTGATATGTAGCATATTGCCAAAACAGTCCCCATTTTCTCCAGGGGAGGTAGTATAGTGGATTGGAGTCAGAGAGACTATATTCTGGGGCAGATTATTTTAATTTCTCTGACTCAGTTTCATCAGTTATTGAGCAGAGATACTCATCCCTTCCTCACATCTGAAGCATCTGGCCTTTTGTGGTTCTTTGTATGTATTATGTATTAATTCTCCACCTTAATTCCCCAGTACTTGAGCCTTAGCACTCTGTTCTTTGATATGCCATGACATGTGAGGTACACAGAATTTAAAGTACTGAAGGTATTTTCTAAGAAGATTTCTTTTTATTCTTAAAAGTTTCAATTTGTGCGAAGTTCCTAGTTGATGGAATACATTTCTTAATCTCATAAATCTCATTTATGCGTTATTTGCAGGGCTTAAACTTAAATTTTTTTCTATTTTTGCATGTTATTTTACATTCTCTTGTTAGAGTACCTTCCTAAGTTTTTGGAGATCTGGTGATGGGATTATTATTCATATGAGGATTAATAAAATTTTACTTTCCCCAATCCGCTATTATAAATTTTCACTTGGTTTCTTTTTTTTTCCTTATCCTCTCCTGGGAGAAAAATAATCCTGCATAAATGCTTGATTTTTTTTCTCTGTATTCTAACAACTTGCTCTCTCTCTCGGCTAAATTTAGGCTCTCTCATAGTAGTAAAAGAAACCTTAAGTATCCTGAGATATTTCAGGTGATGTTTCAAGTTAACAGGAATTAGGTATTCCTAAGGGTGTTCCTGATTGTCAGTGACGAGGCATGGTGTTTGGTGGGTTGAAAAAAGAGAGACAATGCTGAAATCCTATATTGCCTTTGATTTCTTAAAGCTAATAGTCACTGATGAAAGCAAGTTCATAAAGCCTCTTTCAAAGAATTGTATCAGTAATCAAATACAGTTTACTTTGTCTAAAAATATGGGCATTCTCATCAAGATCCTTTGTTTATTACTGTCTTTCTTTCTTTAGAAGATCATCAAAGTAGAAACTTGAGATGTGCTTCCTGGAAGGAATTCTCTAATTTCATGAAATGGTCCATTCCTGCCTTTCTTTATTTCCTGGATAATTTGATCGTCTTCTATGTCATTTCCTACCTTCAGCCTGTAAGTAAATATGATAGAAAATAGCGTTGGAAAAATAGAAATGAATCCCAGAACTAATCTTTTTTTATCATTTTCATTGTCAGTGTTAGTCTCTCTTTGCCCCCAATGGTCTTCCTGAGGTTTGATCAGAATCATCTTAATATGGAATTACCAATCTGATTGCCACATTCTCTCCCCGTTAAAGATTGCTGTTGAAAGCTATGTGACTAGCAGGAGTTGCTCCCTGGCCAGTGAATGTGGACCCATCTCTCTGTGCGTATCCTTAGTCTGCCTGTTTGCTGAGCCAGTCTGTGGTTACCAACCTCTGTTAACTTCAGCATTCAGTACCTCCAAACAGAGTTCCATGGTAGACTCAGAAAATCATATATTCAGAGCATTACTTTTTCCTATACCTGCGTTAATGTAGTATATGCATTGTTTGTATGATCTTTTTTTTTTTCTATTAGTCTTATTTAACCAATAAGTTCTTTAAGGGTAGAAAATACATTCTCCCAGCTATAAATGCTATCTATAACTGATCATACTATGAATGTTTCTCATCTCTTTTGGCATCCTCCATGCCAACTGAGAAATCCATTTGTAATTGGAATTAAAATTTGGTCTTCTGCTTTTACATATTACTTAGTTTGGGGCATGTGTATATTTTCCCATATTATTTTATAAAATGAATATTTCTATTGCCATTGTTGCCAAAAAGTATTTTAAGTTTCTTTAAAGAAAATACTCAGGCATTTTGATGATAAATAGGATATTTTATTGGCATTAGTACTCTATGTGAAGCCTCTTAAATATAGCCAAATCAGTTTGAGAGTGGGACAAGGGGAGATCAGTAAAGCACGAAGTAGAAAACAGGAATTTGTTTCTTTTGCACAGTTTAGAAGCTGTGTAATTAGTAAGTGTTTTGAATGCTAGAATGTATTCTCGCTTACATTCTTCTACTTTGTTTTTCAGATCTGAGAATTCCGATACCCAACAACATAGTTATTTACATCAATGAGTACAAAGTTGTATTTCTTTAAATTTATGTCCCTTTCCTCTATCCTGCAATCTTGAAAGCAAGATTGCAGCTTCCTTGTTCTTCCAGCTTATTGCTTTGCTTTTCCTTTCTGATTGTGCCCAACCACAGATATTACAAAATCAGTCATGTGGCATGTTCTGTGTATTGCTGTGCCCAAGTCTAGTTGGAAAGAATTAAATAGAGATGCATGGAAATTTTGGGATAAAGAGCTCTGGTGTTTTTGTTTGGAAAGCAGTTTCAGAATTCATCAGGGCAGCCAGGCTGCTTGGTTAGGTGAACTGCACCATTAATGTGATTGATCAGAGCCACTGCCTACTCCCTTACCAGCCATTTACTTTCCTCATCGGCTCTTACTCTTCTCCTGCAGGGGTTCATAAGCATTCATCTCTACAGGACACTGAGAAATTCTTAAAACAGTGCTTCCCATAAAAAATACAATAGAAAAACAATATTGTATTCTTGGAATATTTGCTGGTTTTATTGGATTTATTTTTATTTCTTTAATTCACCTACAGGTTAGCTGTGTTTGCTGGTTATATAAGACTACTGAAAAATACTCTTTGGAGTTCAGTCATCTTAAACTGACAGCAAGGAAAAAGGCAGAGTGAAGTAAACAAATAGGATTTGTTTTTAAAAATCATTAATATTGTCAGATCCAGTCATGGGGAACAGTGATGAAATTTCCTACTTTCTGAGCCAAAATATATACATGTTTAGATTAATATTATTGTCTGTGAAATATGACTGAAATTCATGAAAAGAGGCCTTTATGAAATCTGGCTAACACATTTCTAGGTGTTGAGAACCATGTGAATAAATAAAAGGACTGTTAAAATATAAGTTTGCGGGGCCCGTGAGTGGCTCAGTTGGTTAAGCCACTGCCTTCAGCTCAGGTCATGATCCTGGAGTCCCGGGATGGAGTCCCGCATCGGGCTCCCAGCTCCGTGGGGAGTCTGCTTCTCCCTCTGACCTTCTCCGTCCTCATGCTCTCTCTCACTCCTTTCTTTCTCTCAAATAAATCAAATATTTAAAAATATATATAAAAGTTTGGTATTGAATCACTGGTATTGAGTCACTGCAGTTCAACTGGAAGACCTGATCGAATTCCTATAATAGTAAAGATGCGTAAAAACCTATACCTCAATTTTCTTACTGTATAAATGGGCCTAACGGTACGTGCCTTCCCTCCACCCCTGGAAATAGTGCAAATAGAAGTCAATAAAGCACTTTAAGAGCTTGAAAAAGTATGCTTCATTAGCAAGGTAACTTATTTTTAGACCTAGCATTTAGAGTTTCTAAGCATTTCTAGATCTGCATATACAAATTATTTACAAAGGCATTTGCTGAATTTAAGCACATTTTCAAAGCCTATGCAATAATTTGGTCATATCTGCATACATTTAACGACCAATAAAAATGGAATTAAACCTTTAGTGAAATAGCTGTGCTGATAACCCCTCAGGTTTTTGACCAAAGAGCTTTTTTTGTCAGGTGAACCAGCAAGCTGGGAGATTTCTGAGGTCACTACTTTGTTTGGATTGTAACTCTATCTTCTCCTTCTTTCTAGGCCATGGCTGTTATCTTCTCAAATTTTAGCATTATAACAACAGCTCTTCTATTCAGGATAGTGCTGAAGTAAGTAACTTGCTCTGAAAGCGTATATCTTTATACTTTAAAACGACACAGCCTTATTTCAGATGATATACCCAAAGCACTGAGCCCTCTGAATCCCAGGGCTGGGATTTTATTCCTCACTGGCTTTGTGTTTTGGACAAATGGTTTAACACATCTAGAAAGCAGCTCCAGTGCTGACCCGTCTCAGTCTTTGCAACTAGATGTATGAAAAGTTTTTTCTTAGCATCTTAAAAAAAAAAAAAGATAATTGCTCAGCTTATATTAATTTTTACTGCCAAATTTTCAACAAAGAATTCATGAGCTTTTTTTTCCCTCAGAATCTCAATACTTTAGTAGGGAACCAAGAAATTCCTAAACATTGTCAGTGCATTTGTTATTTGTAGTTTGGAGAGGGTAGAGTGTCAAATTCCTTATTAAAATACTTGAGATGAGTACATGATTTAAACCCTGCTTGGCAGAAGATTTGCATGAGAAATCTAGTCAAAATTAAAATTAATAAGAATCATATGTTTTTAAGCTTTAAAAAATGCTGTCACCAGTGTTTCCTTTCTCCAGAAAGACCTTTGAATAAAATAAACAGTTTTAAGTAAACAGGCTCTCCTGCCAGGCAAAGGCCAGAATATTCTAAGGTATAATGGGATCTGGGTATTTTACTCCAATTTGTTACTTGATGATGATAAAAATAAAATTAACTTCTTATTATATTTGTTGTGATTGTTTTCTTTTTTTTAATTTTGCATTTACGTCCCCTTTTAGTTTCTTATTTCTCAATGTGGCATATCATAGGATCTGCTCTCATAATTTATGTGTACAGCAGGGTGAATGGCTTAGTATAGAGGCACTCAGTAAACATTTGTTGAATCCATGATGGTTCAATACATTAATTATATGGAGTTCTTGAAAGACTTTCTATTACCCTAAGGAAAGCATTCAACTTAACAGTTGATGTGAAAGATGAGGGGGAAAAAAACGAACATTCTGTTTCATCCAGGTTAAAAGTTAAAGTGCACTAAAATTTGCTTTTGCATCAAGTTCTTCATTTTATTTATGGATTGTGACAGTAATTCAGCTAGCAAGTTAAAAAAATGCTAATTCCAAAAATGTTTTGAAGTCTTTAAAATCAACATAAAAATCACTTTATAGGATAAAAAGTTGACTTCTGAGAAATTACATATATACAGTATATACCTTTGTATTGATTTCTGTGTTAAAATTGGAGATGCATGCCCACAGAGGAATAAAATTGGCCCTGCCACATAATAAAAGTTTCATTATTTGATAAGGGAGTCTCACAAAGGGGTCTCAAAAACATGTTGGCTTTTTTTAAGTAAAAATTTTTTTTCCTGTGAAATGACATTTATGGGTACACATGATATACTTACATTATACAATACATAGGAATTGTGTCAAAATTACATCAATTTAAAATTGAATTTTGCCAACGCAAAAATGTGAAAAATATGTATTGCCCAGTATGTATTGCCTTTAGTTGTATATGCTATTTTTAAATTTTCGTTTGTCTGTTTGAATTTACTCCAGAGCATGAGCTATGGTGCAGAGGTCTAGCTGAGGGCCCTCTCAGAAAGGTCATATCGAGGGCTGGCCTGACTGGTTTGTAGGCAACAGGGCCGGCAGGCTTTCAGCTAGAGAATGAGAAGATAACCCAGTAAGGACTCCTCAGGGCTAAGGGCTTAGTCGAGGGCCTTTCCCCATCGAGGCTTAACCCCACAACAACCACAGGAGGCAGGAGTTAGTGTCCCCATTTATCACTAGATTCATCCCACACTGAGTCTGTGCCCACAGACCAGAGCCACCAGGCTTTTTATACAGCATTTAGGCGGCTTTGACCAGAGGGGAAGGAGCATGTGGGGCGGCAGGGTTAGAGGCACAGGGACCAACTCAAAGTGGCCCTCTCCGGCTGAGAGCGAGCTAGCACGTGGGCAGAGATGGCCCTCTTAAATTTTTAAGCACTTAACTATTTGTGTTAAGCAAATTAGCTCTCAGTGTAACTAATCTAAATCTAATTATAGTATGAACTTAAAATGTTTGCTTTTAATACTATTAATTATAATAACATTATTATATTGTTGCTAATTTTAATAATCACTTAGGTTATGAATTGTAGTTCCAAAAAGCTTTTTCACATATTTTACCTCAATATTCAGAGCAGTAATATTCCTAGACATGTATTTGCTTTGTTGTTAATATCTCCGTTTTGAATCCTTTGAAGTTAATTAGACAATAAAATCACTCAATTTTTATTATTTTTGCAGGCACTAATTTAGCTACCAGAGGGGGTTTTAATTTGACTGATTCACAGATCAGCACTGAAGCTACTCTTAATATTGCTAAAAGAATATATCTAATGGGAATGTCTTCCAAGTCCTGTATTATTTATTACATTTTAAATCAACTTTGTTCTGTTTTGATCTTTCTGTCGTTGGTGCCATATGCTGTTTGGTTTTCCTTATTCGGTCTACTCTTTGCGAACCATTTAATGTTCTTTTGCCTTTAGCAATAAAATTTTGACCCAGGAGTAGCCGCTTGAGTTTTATTACATATTCTTAATGTGTTTGCCATAGGTAACTCATTTTACATTTAGAATTTTTTAATTTTAAATTCAATTAATTAACATACAGTGTATTATTAGTCTCAGAGGTAGAATTCAAGTTGTATATAATACCCAGTGCTCATTATATCACGTACTCTCCTTAATACCCACCACCCTGTTACCCCGGCCCCCCAGCCCCCCTGCATTTAGAATATTAAAACTGTTGTCTTATACTTGACTCTAGCAGAGCCATCAAATACCTTTCTCATACAGATAAATAGTATAAAGCCACACAGGTAGGAAAGAAGTCTAGTGAATAATGCAAGAATTAGTTGGAAGAATCTGAAAGTGGTAGAAGGAAAAATAGCACCTATCGAATGTGTTACCGGATGTTCTAGAGAAACCCCATGTGAATGTGTAGTTGTTTTTTTTTTGTTTTTTGGTTTTTTTTTTGAAGTAAGGCTCTGAGGCATAATGTCTGCCACCAGTTTCCACTGTGGACCAGTGGCTGTACTTCAAAAAATAAGACTTGGCAAAGTTGTATTATCTTGTTTAGTTAGATTATAGGAAATAGTAGTATCAACCTGGATGCTGAGATCTGGGGGCAAAAGATAACCAAACAAGCACTTTTATCTAAAAAATGTATATAAATTTCTCTGATATCTTCAAAAGGAAGCTGTTAAGAAAAAAAATCAATGAAACACTTTTGGCACATGATGGGTGTCTTAGAAGTTATGGTACATTTAGTTACTCTCCAAGCAAAAAAAAAAAAAAGAAGAAGGAGAAGAAAAAGTGCCACTCGCTGGTACAAGCATTTCTTCAAAACCATTCACTTGATAATTCTTTTTTAAAATTTCCTGTTATAAATGTGCCCCTGGCACTCTTTGTGCTACTAAGAAATGTTTTGCGTACAATTTTTTTAAAGTCCTGTGAGTCTTTTCACTTAATTTTATTTTCATGTTCTTTTTTTTTTTTTTTTTAAAGATTTTATTTATTTGACAGAGAGAAACACAGCCAGAGAGGGAACACAAGCAGGGGGAGTGAAAGAGGGAGAAGCAGGCTTCCTGTGGAGCAGGGAGCCTGATGTGGGACTCGATCCTGGGTCTCTGGGATCATGACCTGAGCCGAAGGCAGTTGCTTAAGCAACTGAGCCACCCAGGCGCCCCGATTTTCATGTTCTGCTGTGTTTTACTATCACCAAATATGGTAGAGATGCTCTTACCTAACCCAGTTTGGACTTTGTTGTTGAGTTATTAGGAAATCTCAAAGTGGTGAATTATTTAAAAAACAAAACAAAACATACTTTAGAAAGCTTAAGATATGTAAATGTCCATTCATCAATGTTTTGAAGAGCTCAGGCCTTTCATTTGAAATGTGTGGGATTTGCTGATTGGAGTTTTGTTTTGGTTTGGTTTTTTGGCTCCTTTCTTGAAGCTACATTCATTATACATCATCCATGCTTTCTGGTTTTAGTTTCTTTAAAGTAGAGCAGGTTCTTAAAAATAACTTTTAAAGTAGATTATTATAGATTTTTATTATTGATTTCCTAATCTTATAATTAGCTCGTCTATATTCCGTTTGAAAGCAGGATATCTTATGGTAATTTGCCTTTAATCAATCTTCCAGAGCATTCAACTTTTCATAAAAACAACAGTCCTTTTGCTCATAATTTATCATTTATGTAATCACTAAATATCTCATTACAATAATGAGGTCACCTGGCAAAAACACAGTTAGGAACAGAGACTCTTTGTGAGCAAGCAGTTCAATTGGAAGCAGAAGCCCTCAGGTAGAATGATCTTCTAGCCCTAAGCCTTCATCTCTGATCAGCAATCCGAATGATTTGTTTATTGGGGCAGTGGAGAGATCAGTTAGGTGAGTTTCTACTGTTGCATTCACTAAACTGTGAGAAGCAAACTCTTTGATGCACAGTCATTTGTAAAAGCACCTATCCTTAACTGACTTTATGGGATAATTTATTTACCTTTATTTTCTTTGCTGAAAATTTACCATTTTCAACCTAACCCGTAATAATTTTTACTTTCTTCTAGAATTTTACCTTGAATGAGCAATATTTGCAGTGGTACCGATTAACTTATTTAAGGCTTTTTTTTTTTTAAAGACTTTATTTATTTGACAGAGAGAAACACAGCCAGAGAGGGAACACAAGCAGGGGGAGTGAGAGAGGGAGATGCAGGCTTCCCGCCAAGCAGGGAGCCCTATGCAGGGCTCGATCCGGGTCTCCGGGATCATGACCTGAGCCGAAGGCAGTCGCTTAACCACTGAGCCACCCAGGAGCCCCAAGGCTTTGTTTAATTAGGTTCCTTTTTCTCAATGTCAGTGTTAGTGGAAAATCTATAGCTTCAGAATTGAAAATTTACAAAGGAATTATAGCTTATATAGAATTATTAAAATTTGTCTTGATTTCCAATAATCAGTGTATAATGATTTTTATAAATTGGGCATGTACTTTTCATCTGTCTTTTCTGTTTCCAATTTGTTATCTACCACTTACTGTGTATGAGTTACATCTTTAGATATTTCTATGATTAGTACACAGTTTCTGACTTCATGGCTTAGGGCTATGCTAGCTTTGTAACTAAATGCTAGATTTGGTCATTTAAAAGTACATACATGAGGGACGCCTGGGTGGCTCAGTTGGTTAAGCGACTGCCTTCAGCTCAGGTCATGATCCTGGAGACCCGGGATCGAGCCCCACATCCGGCTGCCTGCTCGGCGGGAGGCCTGCTTCTCCCTCTCTCACTCCCCCTGCTTGCGTTCCCTGTCTGCCTGTGTTTCTCTCTGTCAAATAAATAAAATCTTTAAAAAAAAAATAAATAAAAGTACATACATGAGAAGACAGTGTGCACATGTATGCTGCTCTGTAGGCTGGTCTGTGCACATGTAAATTTCAATTCATGAAGCTCTATGGAAGTATTGGTAAAATCAGACACCTCTTCCTATATATGCACCTTGGGAATTCGTTATACTTAAACATTGTACTTAAGAGGCACATTGGTCCAAACCATGGCTTAGATCCCTTCCTTGTCCTTTCTTTTTTTTTTCTTTTTTTTTCTTTTTTAAGATTTTATTTATTTGAGAGAGAAAAGGAGAGCACAGAGGGACAGGGAGAAGCAGACTCCTGTTAAGCACAAAGCTGAATGTGGGACTCAATTTTAGGACCCCGAGATCATGACCTGAGCTAAAGGCAGCCACCTAAATGACTGAGCCACCCAGGCTCTCCACCTCCTTTGCTCTGTCATAAATATGTGACCTTAGGGAAGTCTGTTAACCTGTCAAAGCACTGTTTCCTTCCTTAGAACAGAAATTGACCCATAGTAGGTGTTTGGTAAATGCTCCAAAGTTCTTGTAACTTCCATTTCTTGCCTGTTGCTTTATACTTCTTCCTTTGCTTATATGTATGTGTGTTGTGTCTGTGTCTGTGTGTGTATTCCTCTTCATCTGGCTAACTGACCTTTAAACTTGAAGATTTTGTTCCCCTTCAGATCTCTGTATCTTCCCCAACCTGAGTCAGCTGTTCCTCTTTCCTCAGTCAACATTGTACATTCTCATTACCTTTGTATAGACTCTTCCCTCTGCCTGGATATATCATCAACTGCAATTCCACATAGCAAATTTCAGTTCATTTTTTATCTTTCACCTCAAATGTCCTTTTTTCTTTGAAACAATATCTGATTCCACTTACAGACTCAAGGTTTCCTTCCTTATTGTGCCCTAATTATTATGTGTATCACTTGTCATACGTCATGTTCACATTGTTTAGTTTCAAGGCTCTTCCCCTATCAAAGTGTAAATTCCTTGGGGATGGAGATTGTCTTATCTCCCCAGGCTCTTCGTAGCCTGGCACATAGTAGCTGCTTTGAACTGAATGAGTCCACAAAATAGATTGACAATAAAGCATGTCTTCCTTTTTTATGTTATTTTTTAATTAACCTATAATATATTATTTATTTCAGGGGTACAGGTCTGTAGTTCATCAGTCTTACACAATTCACAGTGCTCACCATAGCACACACCCTCCCCAGTGTCTGTCACCCAGCCACGCCATCCCTCTGCCCCCCCCTTCACTCCAGGAATCCTCATCTTGTCTCTTGAGATTAAGAGTCTCTTATGGTTTGTCTCCCTCTCTGGTTTCATCTTGTTTCATTGTTCCCTTCCTTCCCCTATGATCCTCTGTCTTGTTTCTCAAATACCTCATATTAGTGAGATTGTACGATAATTGTCTTTCTCTGATTGACTTATTTCACTTAGCATTAATACCCGTTAGTTCCATCCACGTCATTGCAAATGGCAAGATTTTGGGTAGTGTGTGTGTGTGTGTGTGTGTGTGTGTGTGTGTGTGTGTGTGTATTCATCTGTTGATGGACATCTAGGCTCTTTCCATAGTTTGGCTCTTGTGGACATTGCTGCCATAAACATTGGGGTGCAGGTGCCCCTTCAGATCACTACATTTGTGTCTTTGGGGTAAATACCCAGTAGTGCAATTGCGGGTTATAGGGTGGCTCTATGTTCATACAAGTTTGTGGTTAGGCAAAATAAGTAAAGAAGACTTTATAAACTGAAACACTAAAAATTTTTTTTCCTTATTGTCCCAAACAGTAGTTAACTGTAAAATTCTTTATGATTAGGCAATGGATCTAGGAGCAGGCTCTCTCCTTAAATCTTTTTGGGGTCATGAATACCTTTGAAATTTGACAGCTTTGAGGGATCTCATGCAGTTGGTGGGGGTAGGACTGAGAATTCACCTGTATAGAAGATTTGGCAACTACTGCAAGGATTCACAGATTTCTAAAGCTCCAAATTCAGTTTCGTGGAAATGAGGTTGAGAACCTCTGCGGTACTTCCTTCATGCAAAGTAAAAAAAGTCATCGTTACAAAGGTCTATGATCAGTTCTGGAAGTGAAAAGGAGATTTAGTTAAATCTGAAGTTAAAAGGAAATGAGAAATGACTGGCATTAAGGGACAGTCTATTACAAAGGTGAATAAAAATATCATGCTTAAGATGCAGAAACACCAACAGGCTTCCTTTGAACTTGAATCAGGAATGCTAGCAAAAGCTGGGTACAGTTTATTCCACAAAGTACTTATGTGTGTGAGTTTTCAGTAGAAACAGTATGGGAAATGAGTGGGGGAGAATAGTAGTAAAATCTTGTTTTTCCTCTTTGAACAGGAGGCATCTAAACTGGATACAATGGGCTTCCCTCCTCATTCTCTTCTTGTCTATCGTGGCCCTCACCGCTGGGACTGAAACTTCACAGCGTAACCTGCCAGGACATGGATTTCATCATGATGCCTTCTTCAGCCCATCCAATGCCTGCCTGCTTTTCAGAAATGAGTGCCCCAGCACAGGCAACTGCACAGCAAAGGCATGGACTTTTCCTGAAGCTAAGTGGAATACCACAGCCATGGTTTTCAGTCACATCCATCTTGGCTTGGGCCATGTGCTTATTATAGTCCAGTGTTTTATTTCTTCAATGGCTAATATCTATAATGAAAAGATACTGAAGGAAGGGAACCAGCTCACCGAAAGCATTTTCATACAGAACAGCAAACTCTATTTCTTTGGCGTTCTTTTTAACGGACTGACGCTGAGCCTCCAGAGCAGTAACCGTGAGCAGATTAAAAACTGTGGGGTCTTCTATGGCCACAATGTGTTTTCAGTGGCTCTTATTTTTGTGACTGCATTCCAGGGCCTCTCGGTGGCTTTTATTCTCAAGTTCCTGGATAACATGTTCCATGTCTTGATGGCCCAGGTCACCACTGTCATCATCACAACAGTGTCTGTCCTGGTCTTTGACTTTAGGCCCTCCCTGCAGTTTTTCTTAGAAGCGCCCTCAGTTCTTCTCTCCATATTTATTTACAAAGCCAGCAAGCCTCCAGGTCTGGAGTATGCACCTAGGCAAGAAAGAGTCCGAGATTTAAGCGGCAGCCTCTGGGAGCGCTCCAGTGGGGTAAGTTTGTCAGGATGCTGGATATTCTTCCCAAATTCAGCACGTGGTTATACAAGAAATTAGTGCTTATTTTCAAGGGATGTGTTAGATTTCGGTGACTTTTAAAGTTATTCAACATTCACTGGACTTAGGTGTGCAAGGGCTTGTGATAATGCTGTAAGAGGTCAAGAAAAAGCAGAAGTCATAGTTTCAAGGACTTTATGTGTTAGTTGTATCTTAGAATGTTCTAGAGCCACAGAGCTGGGAGATGTCCCACAGGTTATCTTGTCCAGTCTTTCTAGTTTGGTAAATGAATAAACAGACTTGGGCTAAGTGGATTATAGATAGTACATCAAAAAAAACAAAAAACAAAACCAAAAACAAACAAACCTGTACTAAACCCATGAGGTCTGAGTCTTACTCCATTACTCTTTCCATCCTATCATAGTCAGGGAAATGTGCCTCATTCGTGAGAAAAGTTGATCGTTGACATTAGTAAGTTTTGTTAAATATAAGTGGGAGTCCTGGCTCCTTGATTTTCCCTGAGTTACTTGTGAACCCTAGTGTGCCAGAAGGGTAGGCCTAATCTCATTAAGAAGGTGATTTTAGGGGCGCCTGGGTGGCTCAGTGGTTAAGCCTCTGCCTTCAGCTCAGGTCATGATCCTGGAGTCCCAGGATCCTGCTCTGCGGGAAGCCTGCTTCTTCCTCTCCCTCTTGCTGCTTGTGTTCCCTCTCTGGCTGTGTTTCTCTCTGTCAAATAAATAAAATCTTAAAAAAAAAAAAAGAAGGTGATTTTAAAAAGGATCTTCATAAGTAAGAGAAAAATATCTTCTGGTATTATTCTGCCAGTTGCTTATAATTCTTCTAGGAAGGTCTGTCAGTCATGGTATTAGCAGATTAATAATGGTCTTTTGGAGAATCAAAAAGATACATGTTTAAAGGATGAAATAAACTCCTCTAACTAGCTTTCAATTTATAATTTTCATGAACACACAAAATATTAAGTACTTCACAAAATGAACATTTCACTCTTTGGGAAAGTAATCTCTTGCCTGTTTGTTCGTGGTGGAGCTTCCATCAGTAATGTCTCTGTAGTGACAGAACAGAACCTAAGGAGAAAATATCAGTAGGGTGGGTCCTATATGCCCTGATCTCAGCCAGAGGACTGTTTAAAAAGTCCTGTATTCTTTTCCAATGATCTGATAACACCGCTTGCCCTACTTTTTAGGTAAAAAAATTACCGATTTTAGGTAAGGGCCTAGTTTACTTATTTTTCCAACCACTAGTTATTTCCCTCCAGGACCAGCAGAGGGTGCACCTTACTGCATTCAGGTTGTTAGTTTGAAATACAAGTAGTGAGGTGCAGGTCGATTTTTCGTGATCTCATATGTGTCTAAAAGTAGCTTTCCAAGAACATAAGCATTTATCTAATTTCATTTGACTAGACTATAGTTGTAGTTTAACGAAATAAATTTTCCTGTAGGATTTCTCCTTAGTAATCATGAAAAATGCTACATTTCTAGTATTTTAAGTAATTACTGATTTCATATTTCCTTTTAGGATGGAGAAGAACTGGAAAGACTTACCAAACCGAAAAGTGATATTGAGTCAGATGAAGATCCTTTCTAATTGGTATCCAAATGACTTGCAGCTCGCAGAAACCTTATTTTCACATTTCCAGCATGTGTATTATTTATCTTTTCACTTTGATAAACAAGAACATTTCTAAAGCATAATACTCTTTGCGTATATCTAACCACTCCCTAAACAGTTCCATCCGAGGCTTAGAGTACCCAAAGACTAAAATGTTCTAAGGAGCTGACATGGAAGTAATAATATGGAGACTGTGTTAATGGTACTTGGTGTCAACAAGACACATTCCCAACTTATTTTCCTTGTCCTCCAGGGTTCCAAAAAACTTGTAATAATCATGTTGTCTATACCCTATAAATATACAAATACCAGTCAGTTTACCAGATATTCATAATTATGTAGTTCCATTCTGCATGCTAAAGTCTTCCCTTCTGTATTATAAATATCACCTAGGTTGTCCCTTGAATTTTGAAGCCCTGTGGATACTCACTTTGCAGTTAAAAAGCAATGTGACTCTTTCTAAAAAGTTTGGTGGAAGGACCTTACTATCTGGACCAACCTTGATTTGAGGGCAATGTAGTCTGTACCAAATGTTTTGCCAAAGAAGCAATTTTTCAGAAATGTTAGAATTTTAATTTTTAGATATTCATAGGAAATTTGATTTTCAGTGATTACCTTTTGATGTTTTTCTACACAAATAAGCTTCAGTTGAGGTAAAAGTTGGTTCCCAATTACCACAATTCTCACTTGGATTTTAAATCATTTAAACAAGCCACAGTGCATTGTTTTCCGCCTCTGTTTGGCCTCATTACTCTTGGATTACTAGGTTTTAGAGAACCAGTGAGCCACTTCATTGTATAGTTAATAATTATAACTTATGCTTGATGTATCTTACTGTCATACCTTATTCCTAAAAATTGAGACATTGGCTTCAGAATCATAACAGACTGTCAATAAGACTAATGCCTGAGAGTTCTTATAATTATGAGTCACTTTGCAAACAAGTGACTTTCACTGAAACATGAATAGTATTTCTCTAAAACAAGGAAACACCTTAATAAATAATAATATTGACACTTCAAGTGCATGATATTTTTTGAGGTATTTTTGCATGCAGCCAATTAAATGTGATGTAGAGAAGTCACGTGATAGATAATTTGAAAGTGAGAAAACAGAAGTGACTTGGCCAGGGTCATGCAGCTGGATGGTGCTAGGACAAGTCTAGCTCGTAGGCCTGTATGTTTACAGAGCACTGCACTGCAGATAGGAACTTTAAGTGTCATTTTCATGCAGTCTGTACATCTCTTCTTTCCCCTAATTTTCATGCAGATGAACATGTGATACTACTGTGAATAATCCTTCTGTGATATCTGGAATAATATGACAGGCAAGAATTGGTGGAAATTTATAAATAAAATAATTATTAAGCCTGTACCTTGAGTCATCACTGTCATGTGAGGTGGGTCACAGAGTTATTTTCGTTTTCATCTCAAAAAATGGAGTGAGGCAAGAAATCCAAACAACTTTTAAAACTTTCTTTTTCCATAGATCCTTGACTTCTGAGAATAGCAAAACTGAGAATCATTTTATCATAGGTATATCCCTTTATGTTGTGACAGAGGAGATTACATCATTATGGCATTTCATTTTAAAGATAAGGAAATCAGGTGTAGAAAGACCTCACTTTTAGGAAATATATAAAAATATCTGTCTTATGGAACAGAAAAAGTTACAACAATATAATTGGCAAAGGTATTGTCTACATTAAATATATTACATTATATAGCAGATTCCACTTAACTTTCTAATCTGTTTCATCACCAGTAATTACTTTTTCATTTAGAAAAGCAAATTTAGAACCTTATTTATAAATTTATCAATTTGAAAAATTGAAATACAGCCATTGACTCTCTTTTCACTAAGAGATGAGGAACTTAAGATGTTATGTTTCCTACTAACTCCCAGTTTTTCCTAATAAACGTGAGAATTTTATCCATGTCTGCTATAGTGCCTTTAGTCTACTCCAAGACTCTCATGTTTTCACATTACCATCTCTGAAATTGGAATGCTTTAAGCAATCGCAGATTAAAATAGCTACTGTCCTGCAGCATAATGATGAAGTTGTCTTCGCTTGCATGTGCAGGCATTTGGTGTGACTGGACAAAGTTTCCGTCAACAAACCACTTTAAAACCGTTTGAGGAGAGGGGTACCTGGGTGGCTCAGTCAGTTTAGTATCAACACTTGATTTGGGCTCAGGTCTTGATCTCAAGTGTTGTGATAGTGAGCCTGCTGTAGGCTCCTGTGCTGGCCATGGGGCTCATCTGAGATTCTCTCCCTCTGCTCCCTCCCCGCACAAAAAGCCAAACCATCTGAAGAGAAAATAAGAGTCCTGGTTGTTGTCCGAAAAATCTTCCAATGAGACCTCGTGGTAAGATCAGGAACATGCCAGCATTACATCTTACAAAATGGGTGTCAGTAGCTTGAAAGTTTTTTTGAAAACCCTGGAGACAGAGAAACTGAAGAAATGGTAACATCGTCACCAGTTCTCTCAAGGGCGTGGAGAACCCTGGAAGACTTCAGACATGTGCAGCACTGTGCCAGAAAGCAATTCCAAATATTTTTGGCTCAAAATGGGAAATGTTTTAGAAATAGCTAATTTATTTAAGTTACAATTTCCCTTTTTACGTAATCAGAAAATGGTATGTATGTCTTTAACTCTTTAAAGAAATATGAAGTAAAAATGATGAGTCATGAAAAATAGTGTTTAATTGGTAGTGCGCTCTCTTAGTGGGGCATAAAATACTGATAGATTCCTTTTGGAATTAATGCTGTCCTAGGCATGCTGAAATTTGAAAGTTCATTCAATGTTTTTGTTGTTGTTTTGTGCCTTTCCTTGCAAGAATTAATAGTAATCCCAATTATCACGACTAATTAAACTTAACTTGTTCATACAGAATTTCCTCATTCATGACTTATTAATGCTAATTTATCTCTCAGCTGGAAGCTGCCATGAAATAGACTTTTCTCTTCTGAAAGGGCTTTTGGCTGATACACTCCCTGAGGTTTTGGGTTGTTTGTTTGTCTCTTTTAGCATCTAGCAATTATTTACTGATAGCACTTTTTCTAGTCATATTGTTCAAACAGGCTTTACATTTTTTTTATTACTTTCTGTTGTCATTTAACATAAATAGCTTATCTGGAAAATATTTCTTGAGTCACCCTTTTTTACTATCAGAAATCTCTTTCTTACCATTTAGTGTTGCAAGAAGTTACATGTTGCAAGAAGTTACATGTTGCAAGAAGTTACAATAGTCATCTGCTATTTTCTTGTGTGGGGATGTGGGTTTGTGTAGTTTTTCTTCCTTTTATAGGTGAGCTGTTTTCTAAGCCTAGGTGATTGAACGCCTGTTGTATGGGTCCTTTCTTTAAGGTTTCTGTGTACTCCTTTTTAAACAAAATTTAACACTCTGAGTTAAATATATGCCATGTATTTGTCACAAAATGGCATAGGTAGAATCTCCTTTACCTGATTGCCCTTTACCCCGAGGAAGCCGGGACCACAGAAAATTACAGTGAAGGAATTTTGTAGACGATACTTTCCTTCTACGTTGGTTGAAACTTCTGCTTTGAGGGCCAGTTCCATAAAGATGGGGGGCGGGGTGGACTGTCTCCTGTCTGTGAGGAGGAGGTATCTCTTGGGTTTGTTATTTCTCTGTTTTAGGTGGAGCGTCCTGCTTTGGTTAAGAAGTCAGGTTAAGGGAAGTGCCTTGAAAGTAGCACACAAATTTTCTCTATAGCTGTGAAATTTACTGCTAGAATTTTTATATTGTATACTGCTATATCATATAATAGTTTATATTTGATATATTTGATATCCTATATACATCTGTTATATAAACTATATTTTATAAATTTTTATATATACACATACATGTATACAAATACATACTTAAATATCTATAGACACATACATACATACATACACACACCACCCTGCAAAGATTTCCCAAGTTCATGTATTTGAAAGGACTTACCAGACTCCAAAGAGTACTTACTTTTATTTAAAGACCAAGGATATAAAAAATAAATAAATAAATAAAAATAAAGACCAAGGATAGAGTGCAGTGAGAAAAGGAGAGCATAGATATTGGTGGTTCAGGAGAGAGTTCATGACTATGCTCGGCAGGGTTCTCATCTGTTCATACAGATCATACCATCTCCACTATCTCCTACCTAAACTACCAAGATCTGTGTGAGGAATCTTCACTTTAGGAGAGCTCAAAGCAGAATTTTCCAGGATTTTTATGCCTCTCTGGCCATGTAATCAGCTAGACTTACTTAATCCTTAGGCCAGTTGGAAACCATCATTAAAGAAACTGACCCTAGGGATTATCAGAGTAGTTCGAGACTTTAAACAGCACATCATAAATCCCACTCCTGTAATCTTGGCTGAGGGTCAAAAACCAGACATCCTTGGGGTGCCTGGGTGGCTCAGTTGGTTAAGCGACTGCTTTTGGCTCAGGTCATGATCCTGGAGACCCGGGATCGAGCCCCACATCGGGCTTCCTGTTCAGCAGGAGGCCTGCTTCTCCCTCTCTCAGTCCCTCTGCTTGTGTCCCCTCTCTCACTGTGTTTCTCTCTGTCAAATAAATAAATCTTAAAAAAAAAAAACAAACCAAAAAACAGACATCCTTATCTCCCCAGAGATAAAGATGAAGCATTTCCAAGCCTAGCTGTAAACCAGCTCTGTCCTCCATATATACACCCTCCCCTCCATACCTCCCTCCTCCAGTTAGGAAGCTAGATGAGTCAGAAGGGGGAACATAAGGACACAGCCATGTTGCTTATCTTTGGTCTCTCAGACAGCTGACCTTTGCGTGGGCAATGGACTACAAGTGCATTCCTTATCTTTCCCCCTTTCAGGTTTCCCCAAGATGGTAATGGTAAATAGGCACACATAACTCAAAGTTCATGTTCATGCTATAATATCAAAGTCATTCTCTAGTTTCAATTTTGATGAAGTTTTTCCCTATAAATTCACTACTTTTTTTCATTTTAGTTTATTTCAGGAAAAGTGTGGTGTTTACAAATGACTTAATGCTGACATCTTCCCATGGATATCTAGACAACTTCTTAAATCTGGGAGAGGGAAGAAGTTCCTAGGAGAAGCAGTGCTTGCACTGTGAGTATCCCAAGCCTGGTGACTCCATGGTAACATGGAGTCAATATAAGGCACTTGCTCACATCATGCAGAGCATGAGAGGAAGAACAAATTATAATTCTAGACTCCAAAAGACTGAAGAACTATCACCACTCATCTCTCCTTGGTTCCCTCTGCACCCCTTACCCCCCGACCCAACACTGCTTATTCATACACAGTATTTCATAATTAATGATGCATGTGATTGTTCTCTACTAATCTGTGAACTTCTGTGTGGGGAATTTTTTTTTCAGTTTTATATTCCTGGTTTCTAGCAGACTACACAGAAAATAGTATAAATAAAATGAATGTTTGAGTCACTGTATAACTATTCACAAGCTAGTGTCTTGGATTAAGAAGAAGAATGACCAGATGCTTCTTTGCATACATCAAGGCTTTCAGCTGTTGTGGATCAGGTCTTGCCAAATTTGGGAGTATACCAGCCTCTGCTGGTATGCCTCTGATATACCAAAGTATACTAGTTACCCTACTTTAGCTCTCTAAAGAGTGCTCATCACAAAGAAGTAAGCTAAAGATAGAAAAGAGGACTGAAGGAAACAAATGAAATGACAGTGAGGTCTTCAGGAGGGATTTATTCTTTAACATTTTTAAAAAGTGAGGCTTGCTTCCAGGGATTGGCAGTCTTCCAGAAGTGATTTGTTCCCTACCTCTCTCCTTCAAGGATTTCCCTTTGCATTGTACATTTTCTTGGAAAGTGTGGCATCTTTAGCCCATCAGTTATGCCTAGTCAGTTGTAGCATCTCTGAGCAAGAATAGGTCATAGGAAAGGGGCTGGAAAGAGAAAAGGGCCAGGAGAGAGGGAAAAGGTTCTTATGCAGGATATGGGAAGCCAAAGAAAATTTTTCCCAGGGCATTTTAGCTACTTAAAATCACCCTATCCTTTCACCCAGCATCTTTGTCACATGTATCAACCCATGGATTGGAGGAATGCAGAATCACTCTTTCGTTTTCTAGAGGGAAAGTGCTATTATTTAAGATTTCTCCAGTCTGATCAGGGACATCTCAGTTTGTTCAGGATATTAGAGAGGTGATGCCTGTGGTTGCCACATTAGGAAATTGTGTTGGAGAGCAAGCTTTTGCCTTGTTGGAGGGACTCCATCAAGGTTAAGGATGTTCAATCTTTGCCAGCCTGAATGTCCTTGGAAGCTCCGGTCTGGCTCTGTGGAAATGATGAGGATTTCTGTGTTAGAGGTGATGAGCCCACTGAGTCCAGCTGCAGCAGTGCACCGTGCTGGAAAGAAGTTATTCAATACATTTCCCTCATTCCCATAGAAATCTGGAATTGGAATCTGAACTACGAAGTCTGGGTTCTCCATGAATTTAACATTAGTTCAATCAGACGAAACCTCTGAGTTTAGCATCCTGCTCCTTACAGGCCAAGAAAGATTCATAAATACCATAGAGTCAGATGATAACTTAGATATCTATTCCTACTCTCTCATGCTGTAGATGAGGAACTGAGTCCTAAGGGTAGAATGACTCACCTCAGGTCACACAGGTCAGTGGGTGGCAGAGTGAGGACCAGCTATTTTCCCAAGTCCAGTGGCCATTTTATGACACCCTTGAATTCTATGACAACTGACCCTTTGCCTCTCATTGCCCTAACCTTGGCTTCTGAGTTCTTAAGAACATGTTCAAAACTAAGAGGAAGTTTGGTATTGGGAGATTTGCACCAACTTTGAGAGAACTGAAGAGAAGTAGTTGTTAGCATGTAACTTGATTCACTTTGTCATGAAGTTAAGAGTACTCATCAACCACACCCCACTCTCTGCATTCCCCAAACCATTAAGTATAGAGCAGCCAAGATGAAGAAAGAAAGGAGGCAAAAAGGCAATCCTGCAGGGAAAGGGGAGTTAGTGGTGGCAGAAAAACAGAGGTTCTTTTCAAGAGGCTTCTCTTTATCTGGAATTTCCATACGTTACTGAACACCGAGATCATCCATTAGTGCTTATTGAACCATTATTCCCCCTGGTCTTGAGTTGTTTTTATCACCAAGACTCTAGAAGTTGAGAAGGTATGAACTTCAATGTTAATTCTACTTCAGAAAATGAGACTAGCTGGGCTCTACTGATTCTACTGTCTGGACTGTCTGCTTCTGCCTCTGCCTCTGCCTCTGCCTCTGCCTCTGCCTCTGCCTCTGCCTCTGCCTCTGCCTCTGCCTCTGCCTCTGCCTCTGGGGAAAGATCTCTGTCTTTGCCCTGTGCTTTCTCCAGTGAGAAACAATTCCTAGAAATGCATGGAAGCGAATTGCGACAACCAACAACTTTGGCCTCCTCATCAGAGTCTTCCAGACTTCCCTCACTCTCCTGGGTGCTTTTCTTTCTATATACCATAATTCCATAGTAGTTCTCAAAAACTATGTCTTCTTCACTGCTGTTTTTTGGAAGGAGCATTAAAAAACAAAAAGCAAACAAAAAATACCTAGATTACAAATGACCTGATCTGGACTCCCAGAAGACAGATTCAGAGGATCTCATTCTCTAATACTCACATTTACTGAAATGTACTTTGTGTTTATCCAGATTATAGGATTTGAGGACATTTACCAATAGCATTTTCCTCCACATGTGTCTCAGTCCCTTTGCTGTGCTATGGCTTATCTACAGCATGGCAAATGATGAGTCATGGCTTCTTGGCCCACTCACAGGAGGAAAGAGAGTTCAGACACATTGCTAATTATGATTTCAGTGTCAGTGAAAAGTCATGTCAGGTTATGAAAAAGTGTTGTCTTCCTTTGGTTGTGGAAGCGAGAACCTCATTAATATTATTCTATAAGTAAAATTTCTATTATCCAATTGGTTTCCTTGAAAAATGAAATTCCCTCATTATTGTGTTTCTTAAAATTGACACTCTCTGAACCCCTTAGTTAGAAATCATCCCTATATTATTTCAAAAACAATGGTAAAGAAATCCATTTTTTTAATTGGCAGTTTTAAGCTATCCATCACCTTGGTAATTTAAGAGCAATTATGTCATCCTGGATCTCCCACCTGCACACTTTGAGCAGCTGTGTAGACTGTTCTAAAAGGTGAGAGGAAGAATGTTCCTCATGATGGGAGGGAGTGAGGGTGAGAGCATAATTTACATAATAAGAGAACTGTGTTCTAAAATCATTTGACCTGTTTGGACTTCAGTTACCTATAAAACAGTTAAGAATGAATGGTCTTCATGGAGAATGAAGGGCAAAATCAGAGATTTCTCAAGTTTATTGAGCTACAAATTCCACTTTTACAATATAATTATGTATAATAAAGTCCAGAGGATATAAAGACAAATTTGTACAAATAGGTATAGATAAGTTAATAGCTAATATTCACATGTGGCTTGAATGCAGTTATTAGTATCTATGCTCATTAGAGTTAATAACAAACACCAAGATGATTTGGAGAATTAATTATTAATAAGAGGGGCAAAAATATAAACAGACCCGTTATTGATAGAGACTAGCACTGTTAGGATGCTAAATGCCTGCAAATCAGACTGACTGCCCGGGGCAAGTTCACAGATATTAGTTGATAATATTACTTGGTGTTTGTTTATTTGCTTGTTGAAAAGAAGAAAAGTAGGAAAGAAGGAAGGGAAAGAGGTAGGGAGGAAGGGAGCATATTTAGTTTGAACCATATCTAAAAAATAAATGCCCTTTTACAAAGATAAAGATTGTATTTTGCACTCCAGCTACACTTCTATCCATTGTAACTCAGTAACATTTACCTCTGAAAACAAAAAGAACCCGTGGATATACTCTCCTTCTTTGTTATTTTCTTATATAGATGCCAGTATGGTAATAGGTGCATTAATGGGTAAGTACAGGGGTGTTAAGTGTGAAGGGTCAAGGTTTTCCATGCCAGGAATTCCATGACACCTGTCCAAAGTCTGGAAATATCACCTCCAGCTGCAGTGCCAGATTCCGGTAATGGTGGAGGAATTCGTTTTCCTGGCCATCTGATTTATCTCTGAAAAGACAATAAGATGGGGCGCCTGGGTGGCTCAGTTGGTTAAGCAACTGCCTTCGGCTCAGGTCATCCTCCCGGAGACCTGGGATCGAGTCCCACATCGGGCTCCCTGCTCGGCGGGAAGCCTGCTTCTCCCTCTCTCACTCCCCCTGCTTGTGTTTCCTCTCTGGCTGTGTTTCTCTCTGTCAAATAAATAAAATCTTTAAAAAAAAAAAAGAAAAGACAATAAGATAAGAGAAACAGGGCAGGAAATGGCATAGCAAAGCTGGATTTGGTGCTTTTCCTGGTTTTGGTGGCCAATATCATTGGACTCCTATGGTATCAAGCTTTATGAAAGAAACTCACAATATAAAGCAGAGCCATGTCAATCATTTCTAGACTGACATTTCCAAAAGTGTTAAGAAGCTGTTTCCTCGGGGCGCCTGGGTGGCTCAGTTGGTTAAGCAACTGCCTTCGGCTCAGGTCATGATCCTGGAGACCTGGGATCGAGCCCCACATCAGGCTCCCTGCTCGGCGGGAAGCCTGCTTCTCCCTCTCTCACTCCCTCCGCTTGTGTTCCCTCTCTAGCTATGTTTCTGTGTCAACTAAATAAATAAAATCTTAAAAAAAAAAAAAAGAAGCTGTTTCCTCTGTTAAGTGTGTTCAGATGTTTCCTGAAAACATCTGCACTATAATCTTTACTTTTCTTTAACAATCATAGTTTTACTTACGAATGAATAGTTTTAAAAAAGTAAAGGCAAGGTATAAATATGGAATTTTGTATTCCAAATCATATCTATCATACAAGAAGAGGGAAATACCCATTCAGCACCAGATCCCCTCCAGTTAGAGAAACAAATGATTCTTTTAAACATCTTGATGATTTAAGGTTTCAATAACAACTCATGAGTAGGCAAAAGTTTGCTATTTATTTAATTTTGGAAGAACACAGAAAGAAAAAGGCAGGGAATGTAGGCAGTGTGGAAAAATTCCTTTACATAGCTGGCCACTTGTGGCTTTAACAGCTGCAGGGGAAACTGGCTGGGGTTAAGGTGGCATATTTCTGTTCAATACGGGTATCCATGGTGGTAACTCTCATGATGACGATAGTCATCCTGGTAACCATCCTGGTATCCTTGGTGGTAGCTATGGTAACCATAGCCTGCGTACTCATCTTCTGGGCAGCGCATTCCCAGTGACTGCTGAATGGCCATTTCCTGTCTCCGGAGTTGCATGGAATCAATTAAATCATACACAATAACCATGGACCACATTGGGGAAGGATACCAGGATTTGACATTTCCATCTTTTCCAACTAGAAGCATGGAGAAATACTCTGGGCTCACTTGAAAATAGTTCCGGATGTCTTTTACCAAATGGGCTGGTATGTCTTCTCGCTCCACAACAGAACTCCCTAGAACACGGTTAGAAAAGTTGTTATTAGTGGATTGAAGCAAACATCAAACAAACATCAAAATGAGAAGAAATCACTATGAAAATAGAGGGAGGACCCATGAGTGCTTTGATTCAAAATCCAATTAAAGAAGGTTGCTGGATTTTTCTACTAGAAATTAAATGTCCCTGACATTCTACAACATAATCAATGTCAAATTTTGGGACATGTGATGTCTTTTTTTATAGGAATGTTACAAAATATAAAACCAGTCCTTTATTGTGGCAAGATCAACTTCTTCCAAGTTTGTCACGAACAAAGTTTATAGTGTTTATATTTTTAAGTTTATTTCCAATTAGCTTAGTTACTTCTTTACAAATTTGGCTTTCCTTTTGATACTTTTTTATAACAAAAAATATTTTTCAAAGGGAAAAATGCCTGTTACGTAAGATGTGGATACATATATTTAAACTATTATGGTCAGTGAAAAGGGGGAAGAGGAGGGTGCTGACACTTTCTGTGCCAAAGAGTTTATACACATCATCCCTTGTGAAGAATTTGACCTTGCTAGGAAAAACTGATTTACTTTCTTAAGACTTGAGTCATTAGTCATTTTCTTTCAGCTTCTCTGAGCCTTTCAGTACTGATCCCATGTATTAAAAGGGAATCAGTAAGATATGACCCGTGAGCTTCATAAAATTATTATGGGAATTAAATGAGATGGCATAGATAAAAATGCTTTGTAAATCATAAAACAATATCAGTGATTACACCCTATTTCTCATTTGTGCGCACATGCACTCATGTGCACACAGATGAGGTGGGGTGAATTCAGTGAGCTGTGTTCACCTTAGAGGTACCTCCACTGCTTGCATACCATTTAATATATTTCATTGAACTTAACAGTAGTTCATAATATTTTATTTTTTATTTTTATTTTTTAAAGATTTTATTTATTTATTGACAGATCACAAGCAGGCAGAGAAAGAGGAGGAAGCAGGCTCCCAGCTGAGCAGAGAGCCTGATGTGGGCCTCGATCCCAGGACCCTGAGATCATGACCTGAGCCGAAGACAGAGCCTTTAACCTACTGAGCCACCCAGGTGCCCCATAATGTTTTAAAATAATAGCACTTTACCATTAATTGGGAAGAGTTCTAAAACTCCCCCAACTTCCTCTCCAACCCCTAAAAGTTTCAGGATGGTTATGTGGCGCAGCCCTGAAAGAAAAAAGAAAACCATAAAATTGGTGAATCATCCTTTATCTCCAAAGACAGACATCTGACATTTAGAAATTTTTACGTTAAAAAGAACCTAGAACATAACCTGATTAGGCAAAATAATTCATTCTTTTCTACAAAAAGAGTAATCAAATACTTTCAAAACTTTGAAAAAGACCAATTGTAGATTTAGGATTAACAACAGGGTCAGATGTGGGGTGTTTTTGTTTTGTTTTGCTTTGTTTGTAGATGGAAAGAAAAGAATTTGTTCTTAAACTGTGGTTCTATTAAATATCAAAACAAAAACAAAGCCATCGGAACATTAAAGTACCAGGGATGACCTGGAGTTGATTCCTTTGCTGAAAAAAAGTCATGGCTGCGGTAAAAATGGCGGACGAGGATGAGGCTTACGTGCGTAACTCAACTGTCAGAGAAAAGGAGCAGAACAGAGCCAGTGTGACCGTCAAAGGACTAGTTCTGGCTTTTTTGCACAAATGCTCGTCAGCCTAAAGGGCAGGTTCTTATCGCTTATTTAGAGGATTCAAAGGAGGAGCACGTAAGCAAGCACAGCGTGCTTCCCGCCCTCAGCTAAAGTTTCAGGAAAGGTCATGCCTTGGTAGCTTGTTGGAATTCTTTTGAGGATGAAGTACACACGAAGGGATTCAGGAGAAAAAACACTGGAGCACAAGGCGGCTGTCAGTTCATCACATCAAGATTTTGTGGTGGTAGACAAAATGCCAACCCAGGAAGGGTCATAACTTGGGACTAATAATAAAATTATCGATGGAGTTTATTGTTCAGAGGAGAAAACTGACAGTTGCTATGGCGGGGGCTGTTTTAAGGAGGCACTAAAATCCAAGCAAAAGGCTATTTAAAAAAAAGTTTGGGGTCTTTGCTCTTCTCCCGGAGAAGTGAAGCGTTCTGTTCCTCCATGTTGTTGAGCCATGTTTTCAAAAGGGAAGAGCACGAATTTAATTACTCCCAGAAAATAGGACTTGCTTACATTTCCTGTATATTGCAAAAGGGTTTGCTTGCACTAATGTGATTTAGAGATTAAATGAAATGCCACCTAATAACTGTTCCAAAGCTGTCTTTAGAAAACCAAGAAGCCATTATTTTATTTATGTTTTTATTGTGAAGGGCCATTAACTGCTCTAAACTTCTGCCATACCTAGCAACATTGGTGGCTACAAATAATTTAAAATGTACTTAAAAATATAAAAAAAGAAATCTTACATATTGATATAAAATCTTAACTTATTAATTTTGCTAATAAGACTATACATTAAAAACTCATGAATTTTCTAGTTGTTTTTACTGTTATGAGCTTGTTTTCTGACTGCTTTTGAGTTATTATTTCACATCTTAGAACTGAAACGTATTTACAATTTACAGATACTAGGTCATAGTAAAGACCCAGGCTCTGTTAATGCTTTACAAAACTATGCTCCCATTTCTTAAAAATATTTAAGCACAGTTTTATAACAAATAAATGATTCTTCTACCTAGCAGAAATATCAAAATGATGCTGATTCATCTGTGTTCCAGTTAGGAATGGAATTTTTAAAGTCTGTGGCTTCTAGTTACTCCCCCCCGCCAATGACTATCAAAATTCTTCCTCTGTAGAAGTATATTTTAAATGAAATTTTAGTTGTGAATTCCACTTTTGAAACGGCCCTTAGCTCCTTGCTTCACCATTGCAGTTAGTAGTGAGTTCTATGTACTATGCATTTTTCTTTATAGGTATCCCAAGTCAAAATGAAACTTTAGGTCACTGGGATAATAATTTTGGTAAAGAAAGTAAATGCTAATTTTTAAAACACTGAGCAGTTCACTACAAGCTAAATAAAATAAATAATAAACTATGTTTCTCTTTGACTTACTTGTCCTAAAAGCAAAATTCTGTTTAATAGATCATGTTGTCTTTTGTGTCCAATTATAGATCAAAATCCTTTTTAAGGGAATGGCAATATAGTACAATATGCTTCCATTAATATATTAATTCTCAAAGCCATTCCTGTTTTACAAAAGACATTTAACCTATGGAGAAGGACCCAGTATTCATAGCTAAGTATTACCTAAGTCAATGATTATTTTTTGAGTTTTATGATGTTGAGACAAGTTTAAAACAAACAAACAAGAAGGCACATAATATCGATCACTGAAAGTAAAACAGTAGGTATTTCAAAGACTTCCGTGAAGACCCCCAAAGGGGAGAATATCAAGGAAAAACAAAACAAAACAAAAAAGGAAAACAAACAAACCAAAAAATCTGCAGTTGAGGAAGGCTCCAGTCTGAAAATAACTTTATGCTCAATGCAACTGAGTAAGTGTCTGGGAATCTCTAGTCTGGACTGAAGACTATTTGGACGATCTAAGCTTCTATGTTCCATTTTAAAACTGACCAGGAAGAGAGTGGTATGGGAAAACAGTGATGACGAGGCTTCCCACTCACCAAAATTGCAGGCCTGGCCACTGAGAGCCGAGAGCTGTTGTGAATAGGCCCAGTCTTCATCATTAGGGGCAGAGATCACCAGCAGCCGCCTCCTCCATCGGAACCTGGAAAAACAGGAGGTCATGATTACTGCTTCAAACAATAGAGGTTAGTGTAAGAAAGTGGAGTCACTTTGGCTGTCCGGTTTGCCTGTGCTCAGAATAAAGAACACTGTCCCTTAGAAAGAGCTCATAGTTCCTCAAAGCCCTCAAACTGCATTTCCTGCACTTTTCCTGACTTCATGGTCTGCCTACTGTGGCATTTGCATGAAGCCATCAGGCATGAGTCTGGCCACCACGCCCAGCGGGGTCACTTGGGGAAACATGAAGTTCTCAGATGCCATAAAGACTGGCCAAAAATGGTATGTTATGTTGTAGCCACAAAAATAGGGAATCAGAGGGAACTGAAGAAAACTCAGTTTCTTATAGAGTTCACTAAGGCTTGGAGGGGGTTAAGAATAGTGTGTATGGACCGGAAACAGTAGAAAAAAAGAACTAAATTTAAAGTAGGTGTCAGTGACAGGGTCACAGTGACAGGAAGAAGGAAAACAGGGAAGTGGTTCGAAGAGTCCAGGAGGAGGCCTGGAAACACAAAGTCCTAGGTATCTTTTTTGGTAGCCAATGGCTCATCCAGTGGCAAATACAAGTTCTAAAAGGTAGCATACCATCATTAGTAAGAGCCGGCATTATACAGTCCTTCTGTGAAGTGGGATGGGGCTACACCTAGAGCCTAGGATTCTAGCATATATGGTAAACCTGTTTCTGACACAGGAGGGTAGTAGAAAGAGCTTTTGTCTTATAACCTGAGTTCACGTTTTGTTGCTGCTAACTTTTTGGGTTCTTGAGCATGTCATTGAGGTCATCTGGGCTTCAGTTTTTCTTTATCTCAACCAAAAAGAACATCTACTTCAAAGGGCTGATAACACCTAAGAATTAAACTAAAACCCATCAGTGTAAGTTGTCCATGTGATGGCGTTAATATAGGTGGTAGTTTGATCTGTGGGCTTCCAGAGGTAGAACCTTGTCTATGAATAGACCTCAGTCACTTGTTTATCAAAATACCATATGATAAGAGATTTAATCCTATGTTTTGTGTATCATTTCATAGCTCATGTTCATCTACACAGACATTAGAAGTCAGTGAAGACATAGCTTATTTCTTCATTTTACAGATGCCAAGTGGAGCTTAGAGAAGAGAAGTAGTTTGCCTAACTAGTAAATCAAACAGGTGGTACCAAGTGGTTTCCCTAGCCCATCACCCTCAGAGATCCTGGTGCTTGGCTGACACAGTTAGGGCCCCTGAGGAACTAGGGAGGACAGGGTGTACATCCAAGGGCTAAGTGTATGGAGTTGTCTCCAATGCCACTTTCACTGGACAGGGGTTTGCTTTCTGCCTTCTGTGCAGACACTGTGGGGAGTGAGTACGTTTACTGAGCTAGAAGCCAATTGATTTTATTCACGACTTCTCTCCCTGTGCCCATTCTAGCCTCACAGTGAACATGAGAGTTCTCAACCCCAAAGAAAATGACCTCTTGGGGGAATAGTGGTTTGGGGGAATGAGAGAAAATGATAGTCTGATGCAATACAACCTCTGAATGGATGCTTGTCGCAAGGCTCGCCAAAAACTGCTTGCTGTGACATTACATTGGCTTCCTCTGCTTGTTTCTCTTCAAAGGGAAAGAAAAACTAAATCTCCACTGAAGATAGGGAGACGAATGTGTTTGGCATGGTGAGGGGAGAAGGCCATCTGAGACTGTCTGAGATCTCCTGGGAAAGGGCACAGTGACTGCTGCAGGATTACAAACATGGTCTCCTGTGCCCTTCCTGCTTCCTTAGGAGGCATGCCAGCCCAGCACTGGCCGCCCCCAGCCAGCATCCAAACCAGGCCAGCCTCCTGGCCTCACACAGAGCTGTAGGGCATCCTTGAAGGAGCTATTTTGGGTGAGGTATATTTTGGCGTGTTTACCAGTGTGCACCACTGAATGTTTGTCCTGATTGGACAGGGACAGGCTCTGAGACTCCCTGTCGCAGACACAACCAGGCAAAATCATTTCCCCTAAGGAATGATTCTTTTTCCTACAGAACTTCCTGTTAAGATACAAGGCTCCAGCTCATGACACTGAAGCAAATAACAAGAGATATCAGTGTGGCCCAGATCCTTATTTTGAACAAATTGTTCTCCTGTCACTTTAACATATCGGTAAATAAAAATTCTATGAGCTGTGTGTGTGTGTGTGTGCTTCTCTTAATGGCACTCCCAAATTAGTGTGCATTTGCCCACTCTTTGGGGCTTCTGTCTCAGAGGAACGTAATTATAGCCTGAACCAGATGAGTGTCACTAAAGAGCAGACTGGCTTCAGAGTCTGGTCAGCTGAAACTAGGCTGTGTAGTTTCACCAACAACTCAGCAAATTCCGATTTGAAGGAAAATTCCGATTGGATATTCAGTTATTTATAGAACTTCTATTTAAAATAATTTTTTTTCAGTTCTCTTTGCCTGAGTTTCAATCCTGAAGTGTTTACTAAATCTCCTCCTACCTCTCCCTTCATGACAAAGTTTTTTAACTAGGAACTGAATAACTTGCCCTAATACTACTAATAGCCAGCATTTGTCGATTACTCACATAGCACCAGGCTGTGGGTTATCATTACCTTTATTTTTATTTTATTTTATTTCATTGTTTAAGATTTTATTTTCACTTGACAGAGAGATAGAGAAAGCCAGAGAGCAAAGAGGGGGAAATGGCAGAGGGAGAGGGAGAAGCAGGCTCCCCCCACCCCACAGCAGGGGATCAGATGAGGGACTCCATCCCAGAACCTTGGGATCATGACCTGAGCTAAGGGCAAGCGCTTAATGGACTGAGCCACCCAGGCGCCCCACCCCCCATCATTACCTCTAGTATTGAATTTACCTTTCACAACAATCTTAAAAATAGGTATACTTATTATCCACATTTTGCAAATGAAAATCTAAAACCTGGAGAAGTTAAGTAATCAGTCCAAGGCCACGCAGCTAATACATGGAGAAACCAGAAATCTAACTCAGAGCTGTCTTACTCGTGCCTTTAGGTAACAATACACAATCCCATTTTAACTTTTAAGATCAATGATCATTATCAGCACAGTGACTGCATGAATTGCGACTACAAATCATGCACATATAGGACATCCAAATTATAATCATTTCCATTCTAAGTATCTACAGCTGATGCCTGTTTTTTGTTTTGGGTTTTTTTTTTTAAGATTTTTATTTAGAGATCATGGGCAACAGAGAGGCAGACACAGAGAGAAGCAGAGAGAGGAGGAAGCAGGCTCCCTACTGAGTAGAGAGCCTGAAGTGGGCCTAGATCCCAGGGCCCTGAGATCATGACCTGAGCCGAAGGCAGAGGCTTTAACCCACTGAGCCAGCCAGGCGCCCTGATGCCTGTTCTTGATACAGTACTGAATATTAAAGCCCATAAGGCTCTGACATTCGAAGGAAAATACATTTACATATCACAATGTCCTATCCAGTACAAAAGGTTTTAGAAGAGAAATGTGCATACAAGTCTTAGAAATCAAAGATATGCCAAATTCAGATCAGTGATCTACTCAAATGAGCACTGCAAGCTTTGTGTGTGATCAAAATTGAGATTATGTCAAGCTTTCCCTGCCAAGGTTTGAAACCCGTGAGACAGTAATTATAAAAAGACAGCCTGCCTGGAGATGGTAGGAAAAATCTCTCAGAATGTCTATAACTGCAGGTCTCAGGGCTGGCCCAAATCCTTGGCTGTCAATAACAACAATGAACCGGGTGATAACTGCCTACTGTCGAGGATGGGCAATCTGAGTTTACAGGGTTGGTTCCGTAGGTGAGCATCTTTTAGTCCTGGAAAATTTAGAACTAAGAAGAGAACATTTTCGAAGAATCATAGTGATAATCTATATTTCTAAAAGGTACCCTGGTCTTCTTTATATACATAATTTATGTTCTTGTGAAACTTAAGAGAAATTGGCTTAATAAAATGACAACCTTGAAACTATAATTAGAATGTGTCATTGAGTAATTGGCTTAGATGTGTGGTTTTAAGTCATGTGGAGCTACTGGAACATCTAAGAAAATGTTAGATTTCACTGTATTTACAAGATTACTGCGTCATTTAAGGACTCAGCAAGGTTTTGTTTGTTTATGTCAAACAATTAAAAAATACCTGTTAAATGTAAAATGGCTGTTTGAAATAATAAAATTGTTTAATTATAGAGTTTGTAAGCAAGATTAAACACTATTCAAGGCCCTTTAAAAGTGATAGCTTGAGTTTGCTAGGTTATAAATAAATAATATTATTTAAAAGCCTAACTTAAAAGTATGAGAGAATTATAATTAAATTTATTACTTGGATATATTTAACACTAACTGAGAAAATGAAAAGTAAACTTCTAAAGATCTTGTCTTCTAAAAGAAAGGTGGAAGGCAGGCAGGGAGGCAGGCAGGAGTATGGAGGGGAGAGGAGAGCAGGAGAAGAAAGGAAAAGAAGAAAGATATCTCAAGGGCAACAGAAAGCTTTTATCACCAATCCTGTAAGTCAGTGCCATGGAGAAGGATGACCTTGATCAGAAGTTGATGTTTCAGTGTGTCCAAGACTAGACAAAGAGCCATCTGCCCAGTGGAGCATTAGAGCTCTTTCTCAGCTAAGAGATTGGCCTGAAGACTGAGTTGAACCTCAATTCCTTATAAAGGCATGCCCCTTCCATCTCTAGTCCAGATGTTTGCACTTCCCGGAAAATTTGAATGAAGGAAGAACCTCAGGTTCCTTTCAGCTCTGAAATCTTGTGGTTTTCGGGATCTCTCTGTTTGCTTCAAATTCTGGGCTTCTGGCTCCAAGATTAAAAATAATTCACATTATATTTTCAAGGAGTATCAAATAAGAATGTGGACTTTGGGAGCCAAATTCTCCTGGGGCCACTGAGCCCTAGAGCTGGCACTAGCTCAGTGTTGACAGAAAGTTAGTTATTTAATCTCCATTAACTTCAGTTGTTGTCCCATGCAACACAACAATAATTACAGTATTCAGATCTTAGAATTGTTATGAAGATTAAACTTGGGTAGGAAGATGAAGTGCTTTGCACAGAAGTGAGCATACAAAACGTGATCCCTTGGGGTGCCTGGGTGGCTCAGTTAGGTGTCCGACTCTTGATTTTGCTCAGGTCATGATCTCAGGATCATGAGATGGAGCCCCCTATTGGGCTTTCTGCTGGATGTGGAACCTGGGATTCTCCCTCTTCCTTTCCCTCTACCCCTTCCCTGGCTACTGTGTGAGCACTCTCTCAAAAAAAAAGGAAAAGAAAAGAAAGTGATCCCAGAACCAGAACCCTGAGATGTAGTCAGGACTACTTGTTAATATTCTCCTTTATGGGTGAGATTTTTTTAAGACAGGTTAATTGAGGCAGGTTAAAGCATAGAGAAATCAAGGTAACTAGTAAATTGTAGACCCCAAACTTGGATCAACAAAAGTCCTATGCTCTTTACACATCATGACGTTCCTTTTAAGAGACCCAAGCCTCCTGAATATAGAGGAATTCAGATGATCTATCCACTTACTAATCATAGAATTCTTGATTTTCCAACTCACACATGGAGAATATGCTCTATAGACGCAGGTAAGGAAGTTAACAGCTTCCAAGTTAATGAGTCTCCAAGTAAATGTTTGCTCCATTTCTGGAGCATCTTGGTCACACAGTACTATGTGTGGAGGGTGAGGAGAGGAGATGCTACGTTGAGATCTCTGTTGTTCATTTCTTGTTAGAGGAATTTCTGCAGCTTTCACCTCCTAGGGCGCCAAAGCCTCTGTAGAATTTTTATCCAACATGGGGGAAGGGATGGGGAAGGGAGAAAGTGGAGACATTTTTTAAAACAATATTCTCTGTGTATTTAGTGAAGTTTTCCTACAATGGTTTTCAATAAACCCTACTCCCCAGGGAATCAGGGAACTGGGTCAGGAGGATTTCTCCTTTTAAGGTCTCAAAGGGGGCTTTTGTTGTTTTCTGCAGAGTTAGATGAAAACAGAAAATCAGGCAGAGTATTCCAAATCCTGTTTGGAAGCAGAGTGGTCTAAGAAATAAACATGTAAAGTAAAAGCCCTATATACAAAGTCCTCTAAATTCACTGACAGAATAAATAAATAAATAAATAAATAAATAACTCTCCCAGGTCAGAATTCTCTATGCCGTGCCCAAAAAGGAGAAGAAAAGAGAGAAAAAGACCTATCCAAAGCCATCAAATCAACATTCAAGCTTGGAGCTTACCCCAGTCAATCTTGTGACCAGAGCCTTTTCAACAGAAAAAAGACTAAACCCTGTGGCCAGAGAGCTATGAAGCAAACAAACATTTCACCAGGGAAGGTTTGCACACAGGTCTTCTTCATGTTTCCTTGACCTTTTCATTAGCTCACCCAAAACACCTTCCCACCTGCCTCCTCAGGGACTCCAAAGGTGGGGTACCTGGATAGGAAGTTCTCCAATGACTGCTTCTTGTCTTCCTTGCAAACAATGCCCTCCTTCTTCTGCTTTTCAATGTCTTTGATACGGGACTGGAATGTATCGATCAAATCGAACACAGACTTCATTGATATGGGCACCTCATAGTATTGCTGTTTCAGAAAGAATAGAAAGCATATAGTGTATAAGAGTGTTTCTTTCCTCTGTTTGAAGGATGGAGAGCCTGGGAGAATTTGGGAGAGTGTTGGAGAAATCAGAGCCTGGAACGTACATTGAATTATAAACTTAACTCTCTTCTGCAAGAATATCTGTGCTGATGTTTTGAGGTTCAGAATCCATAAAACAACTGTCCCCTTGTCTTTTGTGAGAATTTCTTAACTGCATGTTTTTTGTTGGAAAGAGTCCCTGCCTTCCTCTATCATCACACATATCTTAGGTTTGCTTCCCTGTCTCTGGGACTAAACTGGTTCCTTTTCACTATAAAACTGGACAGAAGGTAAGAAATGCTGTAACCAACACAGGAATGGAATAACCTGTTAGAGTATGTGACCTGAACTATAAGGATAATTTTCCATCAGAAGGAGGATTGCTCTGTGGCCATCAGGAATCTACATAAACTCTTTGTGATTCTCAGAGACTGTATTATTGAGGTGTCACTTAAAATTAGGTCATATTTCTATATGTATTCTCAGAAAAAAGTTGGAATCCACTTCAAGATAATGCCTTTCAGTTTCTCGGATCATAGCTGTCTGGACTGACAACAGCAACCTAGGAAGGGACTGAGGACTGGCTGAGCATAGGCAGCATAAACTAGAGAGAAGTCTGGACATAGCTTGGAGCTATGCCCTCAGTGGGAATTCAGTAAGCTAGAATGTGAAAGCTGGCAGAGACCTCTGGGCCCATCTAGTCCAGCCCTCCGCTCCCCAGACCCAGAAGAATATGGAAGGTGGGGTCAGCTGTTGTGTTATCCCAGGTGACCTATTCCCTGATGATTTTCACATAAGCATGGTATGCTATTGGTGTACCAGAATAGTGAAGAGATGCAATCCGGAGCCTGCCTGTCAGGGTATGAAGTGCAGTGCTAACTCGGTGAACTTGGACAAGTTACTTAACCACTCTGGGCTTCTCTTGTTCTTCTGTGAAATAAAAGTAATTCTTGTATTTATCTCAGGGGTTTGGGATAGGGATTATAAAAGGTTGAGGTGAGTGCCTGGCATGTGGGAAACAATAAAGTTAGATATTTTTGTTACTATAATTATAATTATTAACTATAATTATAATTATTATAGATATTTTTGTTACTATAATTATAATTATTATTATACATGGCACAGTTTTTCATGGCTCAGAACTTCTGTCCCTCACCATAGGAAGAAAGTAGGTATAAAACCCATGTTGGATCAGGAGGTAAACTTCCAGGCCCTTCCAGAGTAGGCCATATTCAATCTTGCTTTCCTGAATGAAGAAGCCAAATACTCTTCACTTTTTATCCCTTTGGCCCGGCAAATCAGAGCTCTTCAATCAGCATCTGATGAATGCTTGACATTGAGTTTGGTCTGAGTCAAACAGCTGGGCCACAGGAAGCCATCCAACCCAGCTCCTTCTACAGACTGCATTTCTAGGCACAAATTCTATAGGGCAATGTCTGAACCATTCCAAAAACCTTCCCACTTATAAAATAATTTGTGCCTATTCATATGTCTAATCAATTCATTGGCAAAAAAAATCCAAGTTATATTCAAAAGAATAGAATTGTATCACGTAAAACAGAAACCCATACCTTGACTCTCAGGTCCACATCTGTGAGCACCATAAAGAAGTCATTATAGGTCATTCCATACTCTTTCCTCAGCTCACCCATGAGATGCTGGTCTACCAAGTCCTCATCATCCACCACTCGCATGGGTTTTTCATTATCTTAAGGCAAATGAAATGTGAATAAATACAGATGTGACAGGACAGAAATAAGTGGGAAGTGAATGGGTGAAGGCTCCGAGTCTCCATCCTGAGTTAATTACAACAGCTTTCATTACTTGCACACATTCAACTAACACTCTTTTTGAACAAAATTTTCCCACGGAAGTAAGTAAATGTAGAAATAAATGAATAAACTAATTTTGAAAGTCAGTCTTCTATCGATGATCAAGCCCCATCTCTGCCTACCTTGGTTGTAGTGAATCAGAAGGAGCAAAGTGAGAGTGAAAACAGCTGAGTCATCCCTGGAAGAAGACTGCCAGTTCTACCCTGGGAATGAGTCATCATCCCACCTCACCAAGGGGTTACTAAATTTATTTTAGTTTCAGTTGTTTAGTTGAGTCTAAAATCTGTGTCTTTTCCTCACTTTTATTAGAGAATCACTTTGGGATTCAGTGAACTATGTCATTGCTATAGAGAAAAATAAGCCTATGTTCAAGCCTGGCCACAGGTTCATTTTAGCTCCAAAAATGTAGGGCTTTTCATAATACAAATGTTATAAGTGAATACAGTTTCAAGCCAAGTGTTACTAAATATATGGAAGTCTTTAACTATTACATATTTTTTTAAACATCAAGCCCTAAAAATATATTACTACAACATGAAATGGTTCTTGAAGATGTCACTAGGTTGATGAGAGGTAGGAACATGGCAACTCCTATGTCTCTGTAAGTCATTTTGACATTTCTGAGATGAAAATTGTACTTCCTTCCCTACACGTCACAGTGTTTCCCTCAACCTTACTAAAATTTTTCTCTCCAAAATAATCCCCTGTACTTAAATAAATGTGAAAAAATTAACGTTAGCAAATATGTGATAAAATATTAGAGAAAGGAGTCTATCAGTTACTACCTATGTTACTATCCAGTGAATAATATCATAGTAGAAACAACCATAGCTTGTCAGATAGAGAGCTTATAGAGCTTGAGTACCATAGACCATTGCTCTTTTATGGATAAAAAGGGAATGATTATAATTTAACTGTTACTTTGGTTTATTTGATTTGATTATTAGTTAGGATCACTGAGCATATACCAACAAGAAACTTGATTTCCCCCACAGCTGATCGAAACACAAGGAGAAAGAATCTATTTTCCTCCCCCAAATTTGACAGTTCTTCATGGAGGCATTTCAAAGGCATGGGAGCTGGTAGCTTATATGAGGACCAAGCACTGTCTGCAAAATGCAAAATGACATGCTTCATGCATATGAACTATTTTTAAACGTACATTCTTGTTGCCATTAGTTAATTACAAAGCGGTGAAAAAGAATTACCAGATTCATGTTGGTTTTTGTTTAACATGTTTCATTGAGCAAAAAAAAGCAAGTTGCTGAAGAAAATGCATAGTGGATGTTATTCTTGGTTAAAAGGAAATAAAACAAAAGAAAACACATCTGTACAGGAATAGACACCAGAGAATGTCGAGAAGGACAACGAGCTGGTAAGAACAGCTGCCTCTAGGAAATGGAAAAGGTGAGGTGGAAACTTTCACTCTTTATCCAACACATGGATATAGTATTTAACATTTAACAAGGAGCATACTTTACACTTTGACTCGACATTAGGCATAAAATATTTTACACTTCCAGAATGTCTTACATCCCAAATGAATGTCTGTGTCAAAGAGGAGCATCTACCTCTCCCTCCCCCCAAACAATGAAATCACTGGTCAACGGTGGCTGCAAGGATGGGCACGACTCTACTCTACTACAAGACAGAGTTCCCCTCTGGCCGAATTCTGAGCAAGGTATGCGTGAGGGCAGCTCCTAGCTCCAGCTTCCTCTCCTGCCCAGGTCTCTGGTAGGCTCTGCATTCTGTCTCAGTCGGGGCTGAGATGGAACTGGGTGAACATGAGGCTCTCCTCGGTTTGGAAATGCAGCATAAATCTGGCAGATTCTTGTTACATTTACCCAAGTTTTGCCAAAGCTCTCCAGTCCTCATTCACAGGGTTTAGAAGCAAACATTCTTTAGGATACATCCTATAAATAGTCCACATGGTCTTGATCCTGCTAAATGCATTCCCAGATCCAGACCCATTGGGTGAGATTTGTTTATCCCAATCAGCTTGTCCCTGACCCAAGGTGACTGAGGAGGGACAGAAGAGAGTGTGAACTCTGACACATGCTAGTGGGGATCTGTCCTGCAAGTGGGGCATTGGCCTGCCTTTCCATCCTTGAAGGACCTCAATTCCAAAAGTCAGTGGTCAATTTCAGGTAATAGTAGATTCCTTCATGTCTTTGTTCTTCCATGTATGACTACAGCCAGTAATGGCATTGCAAAAAAATTCAGCTCCAGGGGTGCCTGGGTGGCTCAGTTGGTTAAGCTAACTGCTTTCGGCTCAGGTCATGATCCTGGAGACCTGGGATCGAGTGCCACATCGGGCTCCCTGCTCGGCGGGAGGCCTGCTTCTCCCTCTCTCAGTCCCTCTGCTTGTATTCCCTCTCTCACTGTGTTTCTCTCTGTCAAATAAATCAATAAAATCTTAAAAAAAAAATTCAGCTCCAGCCACCACTTATTAATCACTAACGATGTACAGGTATTACATTCAAAGCTTCCATCCACGATGGCTTCTTTTCTGCGATATTCATAGTATATCTCCTCCTCCCACCTGTCCTACCTGAGTTTAGGCATTCCACCTATGTCCCTGGAGAGCATCAGCCTCTCCACTGTTTTAGAAGTTTATCTCTTCTAGCAGTTTTTCAAATCATGATCCATTGTCTGCTTTAATCACAATCACCTGTGGTACTTGTTAACATTAGAATCCTTGGATCCAGACTAATTACATCAGAGCTGTTAACTAGGAATGAGGCCCAGGAATCTGCATTTATTTTAAACATTTACTTATTAGTTTATTTGAGAGTGAGCCAGCATGAGCAGGAGAGGCAGTGGGAAAGGGAAAGAGAATCTCAAGCAGACTCCATGCTGAGCATGGAGCCCAACTCGGGGCTCAATCTCACAAACCTGAGATCACAACCCCTGTGGAAAACAAGAGTTGGACGTTTCCCAGGCATCCCAGAAATCTGCATTTTAACAAGTTTTCTGGTTTTATGCAGTCTGAGAGAGAATAAGGACAGGATAAAATCCAAATCCTAGACATAGCAACCAAGGCCATTTCTGACCTAGACTCAGCCAATCTTAGCTAGCTGATCTCTTAACTCTTCCAAATATTATGCTCTAGCCTCTATTTTCAGTTTCTAGAAATATGCCTTCTCTTTCTGGAATGCTATCCCTATCCTTGTCCACATGGGAACTAATTGCTTGTCAACTCTATCTCATCTGTGCACTCGCAGATTTTTTTTTTACATGCTTTTGCAATCACGCCTATCACCTTGCATTGCAAACAGTGTTTATGTGTCTGTGCTCCTACTAGATACGAGCGATTCATCAGTAGGGACAGACCTTTGATCATCTTCCAAATCCCTGTAGCCTGACACACATAAACATCAGGTACAGATTTGGTAACCATGAAATGTCTCCCCTAAGAAAGATGTTATGTAAAAAAAAAAAAAAAAGTAGTGAGAGGGTAGAGTAAGTAAGGTGAGCAATCCTGAGTCTACATAGAAGACCCACCATCAGGGCGCCCGGGGGGCTCAGTCATTAAGTGTCTGCTTTCAGTTCAGGTCATGATCCTGGACTCCCGGGATCGAGCCCTGCATCAATCCCCACATCCGGCTCCCTGCTCGGCAGGAAACCTGCTTCTCCCTCTCACACTCCCCCTACTTGTGTTTCCTCTCTCGTTGTGTTTCTCTCTCTCAAATAAATAAATAAAATCTTTAAAAAAAGAAAAAAAGAAAAGAAAACCCACTATCAAATCTTTGCACTTCCTTTATCCTGTGAGCGTACAACATAGCCAGTCTAAGTGTAATTTCAAAAACTCATCATATAGATTTATTTTCTAAATTTGGGTTTTCACATATGAGGTCTTATAATTGCATGAATCATATTTTTTATTTTCTATATGTTATGATCTTTTGACAGCTTAAAAACCCTTTCTGTCTGGGGAGAGACTGTCCCTCCCAAGGCTAGCCAAATCTTAGAGTCAGCAAAAGGTCCAGCCTGCAACAGCTCTCTTAAATTCAAGCCATCCAACCCATGACCTACCTCCTGGATCTGGCACATGCACCCCAAGAAACGGTATCCCTGCTTTAATCATCCCAGGGTCGGGTACCAGGCAACCAGGGACCGACCTTATAGCCCAAAGCCTGCTGCAACCTTCCAAACTAGCCAATCAGAAACTATTCACCCCTTCCTGCCTTGCCTTTCTCTTGAGAACCCTGATAAAAGCAGTGGCCAAGGCTCTCCCCTCCCTGTTCTGCTTTCTGACCCAACCCTAGTCTACTTTTGTGGCCCTGGGAGGCATGCTGCCATTTCTTCTCTGGGACCTCTATGAGCAATACATTCTATTTTCCTTTGGCATTCTGATCTTTTGAATGTCATTCACCACCATACCTTCATAAACCCTTTCCAGGGTAACAGACAACATAGATAAGGTGTGTTTATGTGGCATTTAAAATACAACCATCCTATTTAAGAAGTCAGCACAGGCCAAAGCTGTGAATAAACCTGAAAGCAAAGACCAGCAGAAGTTGAATTGTTTTCACCTCAAGAATATTTCTGAGATTGCTGAGCAGTAGTAGATTAACCTTAGAATATCCCTGGCCTCTGGCGATGGGAGTTACTTTCTCTTTGTTGGAAACAGATCAATTTAAAAGACCGTGTAGGACTTGGAGGGAGGGAGGTGGAGGGATGGGAGAGCCTGGTGGTGGGTACTGGGGAAAAAAAAAAAAAAAAAATTCTTATTTTAGTTAAAAAAAAAAATAAAAATAAAAAGTGATTACAAAAAAAAAAAATAAAATAAAAAAAATAAAAATAAAAAAAAATAAAAGACCGTGTAGGGGCGCCTGGGTGGCTCAGTTGGTTAAGCGACTGCCTTCGGCTCGGGTCATGATCCCGGAGAACCAGGATCGAGCCCCACATCGGGCTTTCCTGCTTGGGGGGAAGCCTGCTTCTCCCTCTCTCACTCCCCCTGCTTGTGTTCCCTCTCTGGCTGTGTTTCTCTCTGTCAAATAAATAAAATTAAAAAAAAAAAAAAAGACTGTGTAGTTGATTCCCTTGCTCCTATTTTACTATCTGAGTGGGTTGGTTGCCTGCCTACTGCCGCATTGTGAGATGAATGCCTGGATTACATCTCTAGATGGGACTAGTGTGGCCATCTCTGATCACAAAGTTGCTGTTTTCAATCTCTAGGAAGAGCAATTTGTCCCATCTATGAAGGAAGTGTCCTGCCAGGTTCTTTTCTGTCCCATAGACTGACTCTACTAAAACTTAGAAGTTATTTAAAATTTATTTGAAAAATATATTTAGAAATCTTTAGTGACTCCACATGGTTTACTAAATAAAGTTTGAATTCTCCAGCCTGGTATTTGAAATCCTCTAAAATCTGGTTCTAGCCTCTTTTCCCCTCTGTTCTACACTTAACCTTCTGCTCTCAAGCAAGCCTCACTGCAAATCAGAACCATTTGAACAATGTTTTAAAAATATAAATTCCTGGACCTCATCCCCAAACTGGCTCAGTATCTTGGAATGGGGAAGGGAGCAGAATTTGAATTTTCATTCTAATTTGTAAAGAGTACCTATAAATTGAAATTAAAAAGAACAATCCTGGGGAACCTGGGTGGCATCGTCAGTTTAGTGTCTGATTCTTGGTTTGGGCTCGGGTTATGATCTTAGGGTCATGAGACTGAGCTCCCCATTGAGCTCTGTTCTCAGCATAGAGTCTACTTGAGATTTTTCTCTCTCCTTCTGCCCCTCCTGCTCATGCTCTCTCTCTCTCTCTCTTTCAAATAAATAATCTTTCTTTAAAAAGAGCAATCCAATGGAAAAATAGGTAAAGGACACTAAAAACAAAGTATAAATGCTTTCTAAACATGAAAAGATGTTCAATCATACTCATGAGAAGAAAAATTCAAACCACAACACAATGCACTAAGATATCATTTTCACCTACCACATGGGCTAAAAACATTCGCAAGTTTGTCTAAACACTCTGTTGGAGAGGTTTGGGGAAATAGACAGTCTTACACATTGCTGGTGGGATGACAGTATGATACGCCTTGTGTGGAGAGAAATCTGGTGATATCTAACAAAACTAAATACATTTTTCACTTTGCCCAATAATCCTGCTTCTCAGAATCTATTGTAAAGACATACCTACAGAGATAGAGTAACACAGAGATAATATTATTTACTGTGAAATTGTTTATAATAACAAAATATTGAAAATAATCTAAGTGCCCATTAATAAAGGAACTGGTTAAACTGTGGTAGAATTTTATAATGGCTTAATAAAGAATGAGGACAATTTCTATATACTCATAAGTAAGGTCTTCAGGAAATACTTTTTAGGTGAAAAAAGCTAAGTTCAGAGTACTATAAACACTATATTTTGTACTAAAATGGGGAGACTATAGGTGCTTATATTTATTTGTATTTGCATAAAGAAGCACTAAATTCATAAATAAGAACTCACAAAAATGTCTATGGGGCAGAGATTAATTAGTTAATTAATTAAGGTATATAGGGATCAGGAATGGGTATAATGCTTGTCTGTCTATACCTTTCTATGTAGTTTTACTTTGGAATCCAAAAAGTGCATCATCTCTTTAAGACATTAAATAAAAACAAAAAGTACTTTTATGGAGTCATCATCTGTCAAAATATTTTCATTTTCAAGGCCCCACCAATAAATCAACCCACTTTTCAAAATTCTCTGATATTTACACCTTCTCTAATGACCGCAATTGGAAAGCTTAACTGTCTACCACATTCTTTAAGCAATTGTTTCATATGATTAACTTATCAAGTGATTTTTGCACCTTGAGCATCAAGGGTTGATCTTGACACTGATACGCTTGAGAGGCAGGAGGGCAGTGAAATGGGATAGCTGAATAAGCTGGGGCAGGCTCCCCAGTCTCCAGGGCACACAGTGATTAATAATCAGAGACTGAATAAACAGTGTCTGGAAATCAGAACACTCACTGAGCCTAGCCTCACAACACAAGGTGGAAGAGTCTAGAGAAGATAGATTCCAGACTTTGTCACCATGATGAAAGGAAGAGTTGGGGCAAAGGGTCAAATTTTCAGGTGCTGCTGAGGGAAGGTGACATTTCTGCATTGTTATGGAGTTAGTGAGGCTTGTCCATAAAGCGCAATTCTCTTCAACAGGATCAGAGAACAGAAAGAGAATATTAGACTGAAATGGAGTCTATTGTTCTCACCTATAAAAGGTATTTTAAAAAATTCACCCATGACTTCCTTACTCATATGACTATGGAATCCCTTTCTGTCCTCTTGTCACATTCCAGCCACATCCCCATCAACTTTCCACCCCTTTTTCATCGAATACCCTCAAACTCTTCCTCCTTCAACAGAAATTTTCCAAGAAAACTTTGCCCATATTCTTGCCCTTTGCCCATAAAAATGTCCTATATGTTCTAGCCCTTAAAATCTGGTGATTGGATATCAGTATCAAATATTTTTTATCCCTGTATCTTGCTAAGAGAGAAACATGCTTCCTGTGTGTTCCACATATTTCTCTTTCCATTCTGCAGTAAAGTGCCTTTTTAAAAAAATTTATTTGAATGAGAGAGAGGAGCATGAGAGAGAGAGTGAGAGCATGAGCCGAGCTGAGAGGCAGAGAGGGAGGGAGAAGGAGAAGCAGACTCCCCACTGATGCTGGGTTTGATCCCAGGAAATAATCTAAGAAAATAATCTAAGTGCCCATTAGATGGTTCAGTCGGTAAAGCATCTGCTTTACCGACTGAACCACCCAAGTGCCCCGGCAAAGTGACTTTAGCCAGTTACTTCTTTCTCTCTGGGACACTTTGTTTATGATCCATCCTCTTCATATATACACCAATTTTTCTGTCCAGTTGATATTTTAAATACCAGCAACATTTGAGAATGCTTTTATATGCTATGTTGTTCTAAACTCTCACGTGTAATATGATCTTGGATGGCAAAACCAGATGGGCTTATTCTGTATTGCAATTTGCTCAGGCATGAGTGACTTTCATTAGGCTAGTGACTGAAATCTTAAGGTAAATTTCTTGGATTTGTAGGGCCATCATCTATAGTTCAAATACATTTAGCAAAATGGACCAGCTGGTGAGTACAGTCCACAGTATAGTTGGATGTGGGTCTCTCTTTTTGGGCCCAGTAAAAGTCTGGAAGACTAGAGAGTGTTTGATTTATTTTTAAGGAAAGTAAGGCCATCTGATAGATTTCCAGCTGAAAACTGGTCAAGACTAGAGTTTGGTTCACTGAGTCCATGGTGCAAGCCAATTCCTGTTTTCCCATGGCTGCCTCCCAGTCTTGGCTGAAAATTCTACAGCCTTTCCCATAAGGAGGGTAAGCTGGGACATAACACAAGGAGAGAAAGGCCTTCCAGGAATTAAATGAGGAGCAAAAATGAAGGCTCCCCAGATGATGTCCAAGCTAACATTCAGTGAGAGGCAAACACCCAACACACAATACCTGACTTCCAACAGGGCAGGAAAAAACCCCTCAGTGCCTCTATAGCCCATATTCAATCCAGATGTCTAAAAAAACAGCAGGGTTAAGAGTAAAAATTTGCCAAGGAAGCACCAGATGTTTTTAACAGTTGGGACCACATAGAGGCTGAGGTAGAACATATAATGATTTTTACAAACTTCTCCAAAATGAGGGATGAGGACTCTTTGTGCAAGGGTTGGTGGGCAACACATCTGACACTGGGAACACCTGGCAGGGGAGGCCTTTCATCACTAGCCAGCATCAGTTTCTGCACTGGATTGAATACCCATTTCCTCTCTAGACATCTGGACTGTAATTAAGCTCACTGGCTCTGGCTACTATTTGAAATACCAGAAGCAAATGGCTGAATCTCAGTTAGACACTAAATACGTGGCTTTGCAGTCTTAATCTTCTGGGCTTTGGTTTTGTTACTAGGAGCGGTGATGCACCTTGTGACCTGAAAGGTCAGTTGGAGGGTTCTCTGTCAACATTCTGTAATTAGCAGAAAGCAATCATAAGCGCTTTTTAATTATAGACCCTCTAGTCCCTGTGACAGCTCACTATGTCCAGATCACATAATAGTATTTATTATATGACAGATATTTGTAGGCGTTATTGTGCTAAATCCTCACCATAGCCCGTGAAATAAATAGCATTATTTTCTAGGCTGAGGTTTAGGAAGCAACTTGCCCAAAGTCACACAACAAATAAGTTGGGACTGTGGATTTGAACTGGCCTGTTTGACTCTAGAACTTCTTTTGTGTCTTCTGATTGTGTGATTATTTTTGTGGTTGTTAATGGCTTTGTTAGTGTTGTTCTCGCTCCCAAACATACACACAGCACAAGGATTGATGCCACAAACCAATCACCTATCCGCACGTCTTATGATGGGACATTGGAAAGGGTGGTATCTATTTCCCTCCGGAGCTCACTCAGGGAAAGGGGAACTAGTAAAAATAGAATGCATAACTGAAACTTCATGTTTGAATAAATTCTAGAGACCTGTGATACCTTATTGTTCCTATAGCTTCCGATACTGTATTGTGCGCTTAAAAATTACTTAAGAAGATTGGGCTCAGGGCACCTGGGTGGCTCAGTTGGTTAGGCATCCTGCTCTTGATTTTAGCTCAGATCATGATCTCAGAGTTGTGAGATTGAGTCCTGTGTCAGCTTTGTGCTGGGCATGGAGCCTGCTTAGGGTCCTCTCTGTCTCTTTCCCTTTGCCCCTCCTGATTTCTGTCTCTCTCTCTCTCTTAAAAAAAAATGTTGGGATCATATGTTTTAACCACAATTTTTTTTTTTTTAAAGTAGGCTCCACACTGAGGCCTGAACTCATAACTCATGACCCTGAGAACAAGACCTGATCTGGGACCAAGAGACAGATGCCTAACCATCTGAGCCATCCAAGTGCCCCTTAACCACAATTTATAAAATATGATTTAGAAGCTAGACAATATCTAAACTAAATTGGCTTTATTGTGACATAATTATAACTGTTATGTGTTCTCTTACATCAAGATCACATGACAGAAAAATCTGTGAGGTAATGTGTTATAGACATTCAAGTTAAATGTTTTAATAGTGGGGAAATATGTTTTATATCTTGCTGAGGAAATGTATTTTATAAAGACTATGCAGGATCTGCAAATGGTGAAATATTAAGGATTTTCATTGTAGTTAAAATAAAAAAATTAAAAAGCAGAGAATGCATGAAGGGAAAAGTTTTTTTTTTTTAAAAAGTTTTTTTTTTTTAAACATAAAGCCCCAGAGATGTAATAATTATAAAAGAAGCTGGGTGGATCAGACCTGGGGCTTCTGACTCTGAGACCAAACTACTCACAGTAAGTCTTGCAACATTCCCATGAGACCTACAAGGAGTTAGGCAGCTGCCCAGCGCTGAGCTGTACGCCTCATGAGCCTCACACGCACCATTAATATGAAAAATTGTGAAAATTCTATATTCAGCCAAATTCTTTGGCTCTCCAAAAGGACTTGGGTGCAGTTCAGTCTATATTTTCCGTGACTTTTCATTTAGATGAACAGCCTTTCTCCACCCTCCCCAGGCTTGCTAGAGTCAAGTGCTTCCAAAGGTCTACCAGGTCCCCATCTGGGAGTGAATCACCTGCAGCATGAAGGCGGCAGGAAGATCAGATGGTATTATTCACAGGCAAGAAGATTCCAAATCTAGAGGAAACTGTCTACATACCTTTCTGGCTCTCCCGCCATTGTATTAATTCCCTCATTTTTCTCCTCCTTATTAACTTTCAAACCATAGAATGCTTGCATATTTTTTTCATTGTAATGCGCCAAGAACTCACACCGGAACCATCCATAATAGTTTTGTTACCACAAGGAAAGAGCCCTCTGAATATCTTAATTATCCTCTTAATTCCCTGCTGACTTCTCCCATAAAGTTTGTCCCAACTTAGGTATGAGAAAAACAATAATGTAATTAAAATGCTTAAGAGAACCTAGCTGGAAGTGGTCGATTTTCATGGTGCTGTTGTTAACAGGGCCAAAGATGGTGATCACGGAGATTTTCCTGGTGGCCATCTTGCAGAAACTTTCCAGATACTCATCTCGCTGCTGCACATACATGTTGTTCTCAGCCTTTGGAGCCGTGATCAGCTAGAGATGGGAGGAAGCAAGCAAATATTAATTCACAGTGATAGTTGTATACAGATGCAAAATCCAAAGGGATAATTTGAAATAGTGGGCTGATAGGGACTGACGCTAAAGTCAACTAAAGTGTTCTATTGGACAGTTACTGTAATTAGGGCCAAAACAAGCCATTTGGAAAGCCCTCCCCACTTTTTAAAATGGCTCCAGATGCCTTAGAGTTTTCAAGTCCCTAGTTATCTTTAGTACTAGTCTTCATGTGTCCTAGCTTTCTCATTAGTGAACTGCATAGGACTACTTATTTTGCAAGGCTGTTGTGAACATTACATAAATACTGAACATGTAATCCTTGCTCAGAAAGGGCTATCCCCCTTCCTTCCTTTTGATCTTTATTATCCTAATGGACTGCTCTCATGAATTCAGTGATTAGTACTCTTTTATTTCATGTCCCACAGGGTTGAGAGAGCTTCATAGTCTTTGTAACTTCAAATCCATACATAGATTCTCTTTCATTCTTAACCATACCTTACTAGGCAATCTTGCAGAAAGTTTTTAGGATGGCCTTTTGGCCTATGTTTTGTCACACAGTATATATTCATTGTCACACTTGAGCCTGTACAGAGCCTGTGACAGACTTCCTGACACTGGACTCCCTCCCAACAGGATATATTTTGCTCTTTACTTCAGCTTTCTATAATTCAGGCTTGGCATTTTTCAACAAGCTCCTATGTGTCTTGGAAGCTCACTGCTAACCACTGACTTCTAGGGAAAAAAGAGGAAAGACAGAGCAAAATAAAGAGATGCTATAGTCACCAGAGCCATCTGGGAAAGTGAATTTTATAATTTTGGATAAAAGGAGGATACCCTTCATTTTTAGGGCTCCTGTTGAATGCACTAAGAATGTCTCAATGTTTCCATCCAACTGGATATAAAAGCTTTTCTACTTCCTTGATAATTTTTGTAGGCTTCTCCTGAGCCTTCTCCAATTTTACTAGGTTTTTCATGAGCAGAGACCAAAACTACATAATGAGTGGATGGGCATGGTGCTATTCATCCTAGAGGTGGAAGGACGTGGAATTTCATTCTGATGATGAGCAGGTCTTTGCTGAGCTCTCTGACCCTCAATAGCTCCCTACACTGTTGTCCACAAGAACACTGTTTATTCACCCTTTGCTAACTCATCACTTGGGTTAGAGACCAGCTTCTGTACCCTTTCTCAAACCTGACCACATTCAAATTTATCAGCCACTTTTCTATTTACCCATCTCACCTTGTAAAATATTTCTGAAGTTTGGGGCTATTAGCTCGGTATATTTCAGAAGGCAAGTCTCCATGTTGTTAATCTCTTTCAAACACTTTATCAGAATGTTTAATAAATCTGCTTCCAGTTTAATATTGTTATTTATCCTTCTATTTAAGAGATGTGTTTATTGGTGTCTGCAGGCTTTCCCTTTTAAAAATTCCCTGTGCTAGACAAAATACTATCCCTTGTGGAAATCAAATGTGTTCAATGACTTCTGAACAGAGCATCAACAAAGATTTTTCTGGGATGAAGCTATTTTTTTCTCAGGTCATTATTTATATTTATATAAATGGTCATGATTTTGTTTATTTTTGATTTTGTGTTTATATGCCTGTTCAGATGGACAGTGTGGGTAGAATTATTTTAGAAATGTAATTTCCCAAGAGGAAAAATAATATTTTCCCAAATTTATTCATTGATTCATACTTAAACTTAAAAAAGATTTAAGGTGGATATAAAAAGATACGGTGATGGTATTTTTGCTTTGTGTGTTAGTTTTTAATTGGTTGTATGACATTTGAACATGTTTCTTCAGTTTTGATGGTGGCCCACATCTTAGAACTTTATTTTCAGTTGGTGTGCTTTAGGTTTTCCTTCCTGGCCATTCTTTGCTCACGAACACCCTACTTTGAAATAAATGAATGTTTAAGTGAAATCACAAAATAGCCAGAAACAAAGGTAATATTTACTGGTAATGATTTTAGATTCCCTTTTCTAAATGAAGGATATATGTGTATTTATAATGTATTTAGAGGAATCTCTAGGGCACAGCTGCCCACATGCCAGATGACTGATAAGTATCTTCTTTTGCAACTTCAAATCCACACATAGATTCTATTCCATTAGTATCCAAAAATGGACATTTACAGCTCATGGACAGGATTTCAAGAGTTCTCACGGCTCCTTCTGATCTGTTTCTCCCTCTTGTGAATAACTGGGAACTTCAGACAACACAGAATCATTCAGAACCTCATCCTCCCCTGCCTAGCGGCTTCCCTCAATACCTCTGAACACAGTAGCTATAGGACATTGGATACCCAGTGGGAATCAACATAAATAAATGAAAAGCCCTGAGGTTTATTTTCAGCTCAGGACCTGGCCCAGGGATGCCTTAACCTACCCCTGAGGTGACATTTATTTTGCACAACTCACTTCCTGCCTCCCACAACCTGGCCCCAGGTTCTCTCTTGCTAACCTCCCTTACATGACCTCTTCACTCCATAGCCAGACTTGTCTCTGCTATGAAATGAAAGGAATCTGGGCAGAGTGGCACAGAGAAAGGATGAGTGTAGTCAAAGTGGGAGGGACTGCATTTGCTTCTAGTTCAACACTGGCCTTTTGCATCTTTATACCAGAACAACTTCTCTGACAATAGTAGTGAGACTCGAAGAGGGGGGTGTCATATATATATATATTCTAGCTGCAAACCAGTTGCTAAAGACCCCTCTTCCCTTGCATTTAATCTGCTGCTGGAGCTTGCATCAAGGATAGTAGAGGAGGCTGATCATGAGAACATAATTCAGCCACTCTTTCCCTGTGTGCTGACACCTCCTTCCTGTTTGTTGTGGAATTTAGCAGTATTTAAAACGGTGTTTCAAATGGTAATCATGTCAACTCCCCTCTTCCTAAAAAGAGCATCCTAAAATTTCTCAGTAAACATTATTGCCTCATACTTGCCCACTTTCCAGTTTAATGGTGCTAAATCAGGGCATGTATCATGGGTTCAGAATTGCATTGTGGTTCTTTTTTATGTTTCTGTTCCAGCTGGTGTGTTGGCACAAGGAGCCTTAGAATACAATGAAGCCAATTTGTGAAAGTGAAGGGAGCAAACAAGAATGAGAAGGTGCTAGAGGGAAGATATTTTAAGTCTTGGCTTATTCTAAGCATTGTGTTAGGCTCAAAACACTACATTTTTACAGGATTCTGAAAAATAACATTCAAGCTAGTAGTATGCCTTAGTAAAGCAGAGCTTTATATCTTTTTCTAAAATTAAACCAAATAAGTAGATCATCGTCCCAACATCCAAATTTCTGAGATAGAACTAAAAGTAAGGGGGCGCCTGGGTGGCTCAGTTGGTTAAGTGACTGCCTTTGGCTCAGGTCATGATCCTGGAGACCAGGGATCGAGCCCCACATTGGGCTTCCTGCTCGATGGGAAGCCTGCTTCTCCCTCTCTGACTCTCCCTGCTTGTGTTCCCTCTCTGGCTGTGTTTCTCTCTGTCAAATAAATAAATAAATCTTAAAAAAAAAAAAAAGAACTAAAAGTAAGAACAGGAGATGTCTCCCGAGTGTTTAAACTTGATCTTGAGTCTATGTAATTCCACATCATGAAGACTTTTGCTAGCTGACAAGTATGAACATCTCAGGGCACAAAGTGATGGCTTTTCAGCTCTACTCTACATAGCCCAATGTTTTAGTGATAAATGGCATTTCTATATTCTTATTGTTGCCAACCCTAAACTGACACCAACCGGTCTGAGGGGTTAGATTAACTGGGAGTCATCTGTTGTTCTCGACTGACCCCCAGGCAAGCCAGAGGGCTCAGTGCAGAGACCCAGCTGAACATTAAGGTCAGAAACTCTACACTGTTGCTTAGCACAAAATGTTGACAATTGATAGATCTTACCATTTATCTGAGTAATTTAAGGTTAGAAGTGAATTTTAAAAACATCTGTATTGATTAGCTTTATAGCATACACCCATCGAAGGCTTACACACATAGGATGCAGAATAGGGGGGAGGGGCTGGACTATGAATTTTAAGATCAAACAGACCTGAGCTCTAATTCTGACTTGGCCATATATTAACTATACACCTTGGGAAACTTCTCAAATTCTCTAAGCTCTCTTCTTGACTGTGCAAAGGAGTTAATGAGTTCTTCCTTCTGGGGTTGTTATGACAGTAAAACCACACAGCTTTGGCAAAGGACCTTGCAGGATGTGCCTTTGAAGGACTGACCTCTGGCCTCAGAGTAGGACATCTGGTTCTACCTCCTTGGAAGGCCCCTCAGAAGCGATTCACCACCGTGCCCTTTGTTTCTCTAAAAAATGGGTTAAGGAGAGCTACATGATGTTTTCACACCTAAAGAATGATATAAATAAACCTGAAAAGCCCCAAGGGTTTTTGATACATTGTAGCTGGTTACCTAGAAACTGGGAAGAGGAGCAGGAAGTCCTGCATGACTTCTTGGAACGTAACCTCACTTTAGTTTGAACGCACTGGGTTCTGTTGAGGCCAGTTGGAGGTGTATGTCATCAGCCCTCTTTTTACAGCTCAGACAATGCAAAGCCTTAATAAATATTAATTGGATCCTTGCACTTCCTGAATAACATCAGCATGTGTAATAGGAACAATGAGTGGAAAAACAATAAATGGCACCAACCAGCTCTTTTACCCAGAAACCCAAGTCTCCCCTCTGCCTGGTGAAACAGATTCCTTTTTCTCCATCTTTTGAAATCATATCACGTTTATTTCATCTTGTCTTTTCTAATCCGTGCCTATTTTGGATATTAGCTCTTCGGACAACACATTTCTGATATGATCAGCAGCGGGGCACGTGTGGGATGGTGACAGGGAACTGCCTCTTGTTGGTACTTTCTTCTTCATAACAAACCTGATTCTTTCACCAACCCCAAAGGCAATGCTGCCAGGAGGCACTCCAGCTGGTTTCTGGTTTTCCTCACATGACATCAGCAGAAGCTATCTTTTGAATTTCATTTGCTAGAAATTTATGATCAGGGATACTGTTTAAAGCAGAAAATAACCAGCTGGGCTTTCAAATCCCTGACTAAGGGAGTAGAGCGAAATGGGAGAAATGAAAGGCATGACTAATATCAGGGATAGAGTATGAAAACCTCTTTCTTTGGACTCACAAACCAGGGGCAATGGAAGTATTAGCCAGACGGGTGCACAATTACAATCCTGGCATTTTACCCATGATTATTTTCCCTGTGCTTTAAACCTGCCCATGAGGAACACTTTGCCTGCCCTGTTGGCTAAACGGCCAGGGTTTTTTGTGATGTGCTTTAACAGTCTGGACAAAGTTGTGGGTCCTCAGGAGGAGCACACTGTGCAGGCTTGCCCACACCTCAAAGAGAGAATCTGGCTCCCTTAGGTTCTGTAACAAACATTTAAGTATTGGGTAGAATTCTTCTCTGAAATGGATAATTCTTGGTTCTGACCAAAATATTCTCCTTTAAATTTATGTACTCTGAAAATAAACAAGTAGCTGTTAAACTACTCTAGCATACAGCCTATCCTCTGCTAAGTTATATACTTTAAGGCCCTAGTTAAAAATGAATGAAATATACAAAAAATGCATAACAACACACACACACACACACACACACACACACACACATACACCCCCCTATAGAATCAATGAAAACTTACGTTTTGTTCTAATACATAGATACACCATTGTGAAAGAGCTGAGAGCATTCTGGGACATGCCCCACCCATGCTAAACACCATCAGGAACTCTGCTCTGAGTAACATTTCAAATGCATATTCAAACTTTTTGAAACCACTAAAAATAAGTGGACATCAGAGCCCCTTTGCTCAGATCATTAATACAAACTCAGACCAGATTGGAAAAGCTAAAAGCCCCAAGATGCCTTGAGAGAAGAGTGCCTGTCTCCTGGGGGTAGGAGGAATAATGCAGTCCTAGTGTAGTCACCCTGTGCCTTTAGTAAGACAAAAGCTGTCCTCAGTGGCATGAAGTGTCTCCTTCCCATCCACGTATCTGAAAAAATTTTCCTGACCAACACGGCCTGCCTTTACTTTACTGATCCTTTTCTCTGAAGTGATTGTACTGTACTTTCTCCTCTTTGATGGCCTGGAGTAAAATGACAGCATTAAGAAGGAGCAGAAATCTTGGAAGGGCCCTAAAGGAGGGTGCAAGGAGACATGGAGAGGGGAAGGAGCCATTCTCACATGGCTGATGAGACCTGTCCTTACATTCAGGATGGGATTTATTTCTGTTCAAAGGCTTCCTTTGACTTGACTAGATTCTTTAGATGGAGGCTAGTAATGGCCAAAAGAGAGAGCTCCTGAGATGGACCTATGACTTGCTCTATATTAGTGGCTTCAGAAACATAGGCAAAGTGGGAGCAAGACTTGCTTGTCTCCTTGCACGCACACACACACACACACACACACATGCACACACATTCATACATAGACACATTTGACAGAGGCTCAGGAGAAACTGACATCTGTCTCTAGCATATTGGAAATTGGAACAATTAGCCCAGTTCTCCATGCTATCTTTTTGGCTTCTTACTGGAAGTTGGGTGGTGATGGGGGAGGCATTCTTTAAGGCGAGAAGATTTCATTCAGCTGGTTATAAAATATTCATGAGGGTCATGTCACAAGGACCCTTCCCCACTCCCAGGCATACCCACTCCCCACCCAGGCTCCCTTCCTTTCATCTTTGAGGCTTCCACTCTGATATAGCCCTAATCAGGAGAAAAAGGAGAAATTGTACAATTTCCTCATACACATGTTTGTAAGCTCATGAAGAGATACATCCTTTTCCTAACTTGTGACAAGAGCAAATGCATGCCATTTTAGGAACTCCTTTGCTCTTCTTTTATTCTTTGAACTTGGTAAAAGGAAGCTCTACCCAGAATTATCCATTGGAAGAGAGCTAAGGATGGGGGATGGGTACCAAGAGGTTTGGAAGAAGCTGAGCATAGGTGCTTCTCTGGGCTTATGCCTAGGGGCCCCCAGCCATGGAGTCTGGACGTTAGGATCATGAACCCACGTGGACTGAGGTTCATAGAGCACTAAACGAAAAACAACTACTAGCCTGGCTACCCTTTCTGGACAAACCTCCTGATCTTCTTGACATGGCATGGATTCAGCCACAGTCTGCCATCCAACATCAGGAGTTTAGAAAAACAGCAAAGCAAACTTTAACATGCCCTGCCTCAGCCTACAGAACAATGCTGAGGAGAAGCTTACTTACAAGCAGTCTTCGTTTGCCTTCAAAGGATCCCAGCAGATCCGACACCGACTTCCTGGGGCTCTGAGCGGAATGTTTGGTGGTGGGTTTCAAGTAGCCCTCCTGCTCTGTTTTACTTGCCTTTTTCTTCTTGCTCTTCTCTTTACCCTGCCTGCTCTTTTTCTCAGCCTTCTCCTTCTTCACCTGTTTTTCACTCTTGAGTAACTTGTCTGCTTTCTCATTTTTCACCTTTTTTTTCTTCTCCTTCTCAGGTTTCTCAAGCTTTTCATGCTTTTTCGATTCCTTTGCTTTTTGAGGGGGGCTATTCCCCACCTGCAACTCCTCCTCCAGCTGAGAGGCAGTAGGCCTGCTGAGGTCATACTTACTCTCATACTCATTGCTTAGAATTTTGTCCTGGGCTTTCTTTTGGGGAGGTTTCCCCTTGGCTGGCTTGTGAGGACCTGGCACCACATTTGGGTCCCGGTGGCCATTCTCCCGCCTGTCTGTGCGGTTGTCCCGGAAACGTCCCGCGCCTGCCCTGGTGCTGTACTCGGAGACGGTGGTGGGAGGGGCAGCCGTGAAGCTCTCGAAGCTGGTGGCCTTGCTGGGCCTCCTGGTGGTCTGCAGCCTCTCCCTGTGCTGCTCCTTCCTGGGCTGAGGGTAGAGATTCTCGGAGGCCACGGGCTCCCTGGCAGGGACCACCTCCGCTGTCGCCGGGGGCCTGTGGGCATCTGAGGGGTGCACTCTGGGGGTCCAGGGCCTCTGGGTGGTGGGAAAGGCCGTGGTGGTGGTCAGTCTTGCAGCTGCAGTTACCACCCGAGAGGTGGCCCGGGTCACCGTTGGGACTGCGGCTGGAGGCAGGGTGGTGGCCCTTGGGGTTGGAGGAGGCGGGGGAGGGACGGCCGTGGTGGTTGCCGGCTTTTTCGGCACCTTCACCCGAGTCTCTATGGTCGGTGGGACTTGGGTTCTCCTCTGGTCGTCCTTTCTCTTTTCACTGCTCAGGACCGGCTTTCCTGCCCCTCCACCATTGTTCCCCTCCTCCACCACCTGGCCTTCGACCCCAGAGGCCTTACATTTTTGGACAAAACCCTTCTGCCTGATTTTCTCTATCCTGCGGATGGGGCCTTGGTCGATGATCTCATACAGGGCCTCCAGCCTGACGGGATAAGGGTAGCGCTCCTCGACCTGAAGCGTCTTCTTCAACAGCACCATGCCAAACTTCCCCTTCTCCAGCTTCAAGAAGCTCATCAGCTTTGGGATGAGGTTGGGGTCCAGAGGCTGCTCCAGGACCCGGCCCTCACTGGTGATCCTCCGCACCTTGCCTCCTTCCTCGCCTGCCTGGTGGAACAGCACAATCTGCTGGATGTGTCTTTCCGCCAGCTCACAGTACACATCACCTTTCAGGAGGCTCATCATGAGGCGGTAGTAGCCCTCAGAAGAGTGAGGGGCCGAGATGACCCATACCCTATTCTTCCCCGCAAAGCTGGCAAGGATGTTGGGAGAACTGGACCCAGAGGGGAAACGCAACATTCTTGAACGAGCTGAGGACCCCTCATCTCGGATCATGTCACGGGGAGAGCTTGGGGCTACTGATCTCTGCTTAGGTCTCACTGGGGTCCCTCTGATGCGTTGGGGGGCTGGTGACGCTGTTGTCACGGGAGCTATGCTCAACACTGGCACACTCCTCCTTCTTGGGGGAAGTGGAAGGCTTGGTTCTACCAGAGTGGTTCTCTCAATTCCCTGAGACTTCCCTGTATGCCTCATTAGCCGAGCTGGCCTTCTGTTGGCTGGGAAAACCAGAGGTACTTTCCGCCCTCCGGAGCTCCCTCTATTCATGACCTGAAGGTGGGGTTCTGATCCACACACCAGCCACATTACCAACAGCATGGTAAAACTGAGTCCCATTCTCCATGTCATTGTGCAATCCACTTTGAAAGGCAGCAGGGTCAAAAGACAGAAAGGGACAGGGGGAGTGGGAAAAAAAAGAAAGAAAGAAAAAAAATCATTTAATTGCAAACAGAACTGGGCATTTTCTCTTTTCTATCTTGGCCAAGGAGTGGGGGAAGGGGTGGTGAGAGAAGTAGCAAGGAGGTCAGGGAATGGAAAAAAAAAGGATGAGATCCTGTTGCTTTTAAACCCTGTAATTTGTTAGTGCTTAACAGAGACAGTTACATTAAGCAGGAAACCCAGCTCAGTTCCCCATTCAGCACGCTTGCCCTGTTTCCACCCGGCTCTCTGATGCTCTAGAGAAAAGGCACACTGAGCATATTAATTATGACTACATTCCTATTTCATTTCTTCAAATGAGCAACAAAGAAACAAACACAGCAAAGACAGAAAGGATTACACACTTACATTGTGGCTCATGGAGATGGAATGCAGAGGGTTTAAAAGGCAATCTGAAGTGTGGTCCCAGGACAGTTTCCTAGATGAAATACTTCTCCTCCCCAGCCTCTTTCTCCTTCGCCCGGCTGAGCAGTACAAAGGGGGGTGTGCTGCTGCTCCCAAAGGCGGCACAGACCCACAGCCTGTCCAGACCTGAGGGCCGAGCTGCTTTCTTCTTTCCTCTGGCTGTCTTTTCACCTTCTTGACAAGTAGGATGAGGGAAAAGGAGCTGTCCTTGTGAGTCTTTGCATCTCCATTTGTCTGTAGTTTTTGCTCTTGTGTGTGTCTGTGTTCCAGTCCCCTGTGCCGACAACACAGGGCGCCCCTGAGAGTGAAGTCCCAGCTCTTCCTGAATTTTGCTTTTTCTCTCTTTAGAGTTCCAGGAGCCTTCTTATCACCCTTTCCCCCACAGTCTGGCTGATTCCCTTTGTTTCCGAGCGTGAAAGCCCTGGGATTAATATGTTTTCCAGGCTGAGGGAAAACACAGGAATGTGATGGTGAAAAAGGACTTTTTTCCTTTCCTGCGCTTCTCCCCTCCTTTATTTCTCCCCACCTTTTTTTTTTTTCCCTCCTCTTTTCCTTCTCCTTCTTTTTCTTCTTCCTCTTGCCTGGACCCGGTCCCAGAAATGCCAAGACAACCTCAGTTTTGATCCAAACCAAACTCAAACAACAGCAGCCTCTGGAAATCAAGGAAACTTCACTAAGAATTTAACAGATCAGCAAAACACTGCCTCCTTCCCACTTCGGCACACTGAGAGTGGCCTTGGTGGGGAAGGAGAGGGCTGTTCTTTGGGGTGGGGGAAAGTTTTGAAACACTACACATCATCATAAATCACTTTAGAATAGGATGGCTGAGGACTTAACCCCTTCCATTCCAAGAAATCAGGATACTTTCCCTCCTGTCTGGACTCACACTGCACGTTGAAGAAGGGAAAAGTCTCAGATTTCTGCATCTGTCTGTTTGGTTTTCCTAGAGACAGATACTCATTTGGGTCAGGGTGCTTGACTGTACATCCACGGACTGTATATTTTATTTATAATTCTGTGGGTATATTTTTATCTCTTTCTTGCTGTTTTATGTGTTTAGTTTGAGGTTGGAAAAGCCCATGGAAAACATGACTGGCTTGTTTTTATTTTATGCTAATTGGGGATCATATTACTGAGTTCTTGTTCCTAGTTTTCTCCTTGGCATGGAAGGAAGCTGGGAAAAGGTTAGAAATGGCAGGCGATGGCTGCTGTTCCCTGGAGATTGTGGTTGGTCATTACATCAGGGGAGGGGCATTATGATCTCCAGCCCTGGGTTCTGGCTAGAGATGGTAAGCTAGGAGCTTTGTCGGAGGACATGGGTATGTGAGGGGGTGTGGGGGGTGCAGTGCAGGATTGTGCTCTCCAGAGGTTTCAGGAGTCTGGAGTGTTAAAACAATCCTTAGAAGTCACCAGATCAGGTTCCGAAGGAGAGACTGAGGCAGCTCTCTGTATCCACCTCCTGGATCTGCCACAGGCATTCAGCGCTTGGTGGTGAGAGGACGTGCCTCAGGATAGACAGATATTTCTTCCAGTCTCTGAAAGAGCGTCATTCGGTCAGTATTAATTGCCACAGACAGTGATGAACCAGGATTCTCAGAAGGCTCCTTCAAGCTGGGCCATGTTAATGACTACCTTCCCTGGCTAAAACCTGATTCCTAATTGCTACTTCTTGATCAGTCCCATTTCTAACTGTTCGCATTTACCTTTACTTCCCATAAGACCCTAGCACTGACTTAAAGACCTGTTGGGGGTTGAGTGTGGTCTTCTTAACCTCCAGCTTGAAGACCAAGGGGTGCCAAGGGGAAGGGTTCTCCTGTGGGGCTCTTTCTGACACTTGTGAGAACAGTAACAAAGGTGGGCTTCAGACAGAGGCCTTCCATCCACTGGAGTTGGAGAAGACATCCCCTTTCATGGGATCCATCTGCTTAGTTGATCAAATAAATGCCTTCAGTCCTAAATGTTATTTCCTTCTCACATCATGTGTTTCATGCTATCCTTTACTGAGCTTTCTTCTTTCCTTCCCTTTCCCTTTCGTCTTCTCCCTACTAAACCCTACCATTTGTTGAGCATTTTCACTTGCATCTCTGGGCTCGGTGCTTTCATACAATCATTTCTCTGTCTCTCACAGCATCTTTACGAGATAGGTGGGATGATGCTCATTTTACAGGTGAACACATGAAGCTTAGTAAGTTTAAATAAATTGCCTACCATCACACAAATTGTAAGTGGTAGCTCTGAAATTTGAGCCCAGATTTAGAGCTACCTAGAAATTGTTATGCTATCTTGTCCCCTTCTTTCATTTTCTCCCCGTGCCTTCTCTTTTTTCTCCTCCTTCAACTTCTTTTTTGCGTTTCTATTATTCATAGAGAAGTATTATTCATTATAATTTTAGAGTCCCACTTTCTGGAATAACTGTATAACAATACTGTTTTCCTTTTTTAAGAGGTCCTCAAAGTCTTTTTTCCTTTTCCTTAAATATCCCATGACTTCCACCAACTTGCTGATGATGTGTACAACATTCATTACCTGGACACTGGTAGAGCTGAAATACAGTCAGTTTTGCAATGGGAATTTGACCCATAGGGAAAGCCAGCCCAACCTTGAGTCTTCCTGGGCAGGCAGGCTTTCTTCCCTTCTGTGAGCTTCACTAGATGGCGCGCTAAACACATAGGCAGGAAAGAACAGACTACACCACCTCCAGGTCTCCCCAACATTCCCCATTCCCCGCTCAGACAGACTGGCAAAGTGGGGTTTCTTTGCCTGTTCAGGATTTTTCAACCTCAAAACCTAAATCCTTCCCCGAAACCTCAGAAGTCCAGGGAGAACATACTTAAAAATAGCAATTAGGAAGCAGGTTAGCATCCACACCTTGCCGGAGAATCCTATAATAATATATGGTTTGTAAAGATTCTCAATGTCTAGTCCAAGATTTAAGAGTTCTGTATCAAAAAGTCTCTTGTTCATATCTTTCCATTTCCCCGCCCTGTAACCTTAAAAAAGAGACATTAACCCATTAGTGGAGAAGAGAGCTTTAGAAGGGATGGATGTTGAGTCAGAGAAAGGTAGAAGGAATAATATTTGAAAGTAGATTTTAGAAATGCTAGCTTGGGAATTCACTTGTGTTGAAACTGCCTGACACTGGTTGTGCTGAGATGTGGAGGGAAGAAAGGAAATGAATGTGCAAAACCGAATGACACATGGATTAGAGACATGGGGATGGGAGTAGTTATTTGATGGAAGTTGGAGTAAATGTAAGAAGGCATCCAGAAGGAGGTGTGCTAACTGGTCAGACTCACACCGACCCAAGGCTTCAGCAACCTGGGATGAAGTCTCCAGGATATAGCAGAACCATTTTTTCATATCTTTGTGGCAGAGATACAGAATTATACATTGAAGATTGCTATGTGCTTTTCCTTTTCATTTACAGACCTTAATCAGAAGTTCAGTCTTAAGGATGAAGACCACATTTATGTCCTTCAAAATGAAAAATAATTCTCCTCTTTCTTACAATGAAAGAAATAAACAACAGGGCCCAGGGGAAAGCAGGCAATATGTTAATTCAGGAGGCTGCCAGACCAGAGAGGCTCTGAAAAAGGGTAATCCCCAAAAAGAAACACTCTGAAATTGTTCCTGGAATGTTAACTGAGTCTCGTGTTTAATCCAAAATTGATGAATACGTGTATTTAAAGAGATAAATAAAAATAAGAAATATTTGACAGGACAAAGGCCCAAACTTTTGGGGAAGAGTTACAAATACTCTTTTTTATTCATTTATTTTAAATTACTTTAGAGTTTCCTGAGGAGAGGGGCATAAAGGCACTTTTTTTTTTTTCTCAAGTGGAAGATTATTAAGTTAAGAGAATGTTAAACTCCTAATTAGGACAAATTGAAAGATCTTGTCCTAGCAGAGATAAAGGAACTATGTAAACAACCTAATGGCTCATTTTAAATCTTTAATGTCAGTGATTTGAAATTTAGATCTGTATTGGTTGCCATTCTATCCGTACAAGAGGTGTAAATTTGTGGGCTTGTCGGTTTGTTTCATGGGGGTTAGTTCTGGATTGGGAAGGGATCAGGGTACCATGTTCAACGTATTAGCCATTAGCCATTCAGTGCATGATAAAGATTCCTATCAATCAGGTTTAAAGAGGCAAATTCTAATTGTGCTGTTCTGCACATCTGTGGATATAGCCAAAAAGAGACACCCCCCCCCAAAAAAAAATCCATGGTTTTCTCCCTTCTTTCAGCCATTCTCTCAAATGTTTGCCGAGAGTACAAACTTTATATCAGGAATGATACAGAACCAGGAAATCTCTTCCCCTTAGAAGTTCACCTCCCACTGGAGAAGATAAATAATTATCAACTGTATTTCCACAGCAGTACTGCCAACTTTCTCATGTAAAAATTCAGTGCTGACTATGGCTGCAGCCAATATGCATGGACTCCATTTGGCTCCTTTGATCCTGGAGCAGGCTTTCCCCCAGAAAGAGGCTTCCCATGGCAGCTACTGCATGGTACTGGGAAATCTTGTGTGGTATGTTTCATTGGCTCTAGAGTCCACTGGGGTCTACAAAAGTTGAAGATAATCTGGGCGGCAGGATATGCTGGATTGCCTGACAGTCCTTTATCTTTGTTTTCCCGTCTTGGTTCTGTCTGCTGCACTTGCTCTGCTAGAATTACACCATCTTTCACTTGTTGTGTCTCTGTATTGAGCCTGCCTTCTGGGTTTTGATTACATTACTGGAATATGACCTTACATAGAGAGGGGTTAACCAACAAGATGGCAATTCATTCATTCAACAGATATTTATTCAGTACCACACATTGCTCTAATCACAAGGGATATGGAACTTGTATTCCTGTGGTAGGAAATACGGAATCAGGATATAAAAAAATAAATACACCTGTATCCAGATAAGTGCTTAGAAGAGATTGTTTTTATAAAGAGAAAGGAGTAAAAAGTGATGGAGGGAATATGGCCATTTTAGATAGGGGCCAAGGATAATGGTCCTAGGTGAAGCTGGGGGAGCTAGACACCCAAGTATTGGGGGAGTGGAAGAATATTCTAAGTGGAGAGAATAGCAGGTACGCAGGCACCGAAACAGACTGTTACACAGGCGTGTCACGGAAGAGCAATGTTTGAAGGATTTTAAGGAAGGAGGTGGCCAGAAATAATACATAATTTGAAGCAATCACTGTGGGTACTACATGGTGAATAGAGAATGGCAGCAGGGAGACCAGTGAGGAAGACATTGTACTAGAGCAAGTGAACAGTCTTATAACTTAAATTACACTGCCAGCAGGAGTATGGGTGCAGAAATGCCGTTCCTCTTTGGTATATACTTTAAAGACAGATTATATGAATAGTTTGGGGGAATAGACCAATGTTTTGCTTGAAAATACTGTTAGACACTGTGGTACAGAGGTCTTGCTGGCAGGTGGAACATGAGTCTGGGTGTCGGGGGGCACTGAGCCTGGAATTGTACATGC